>JAQZBX010071409.1:0-15240 GCA_029593785.1 Cabassous unicinctus | reverse complement strand
AATCTTTTTATGTATATTTAAAATTTCTTCATTATGTTCTCCTGATGTCTTCTTAATATTCTTAATCTCTTCCTTCACTTCATTATGTTGGTCCATGATATTTGTTTGGACAGCTTTTATTAGTTGTTCGATGTTCTGAATCTCTTCCTGGTTTTTAATTTGTTCATTGGAATGGTCCATGTTTTCCTGTTTCTCAATATGGTTTGCAATTTTTTTTGTCCTCTGGTCATCATTTTATCTTGATGGATTTATTCAGTTGATTAGCTTTTTTATTTATTTATTATTAGAGTTTTATTTCGCTTGCAGTTCTGTGTGTTTGTTAAGTTTTCTCTTTGACACTTTGTTCTTATTGTATTTCCTTGCTTTATCCTATGCTCCTTTGAAGGAAAAAGATTAGGGCCAGTGGAATCAAAAGAAGTAAGAAAGGAAAAAAGATAATAGTAATATTGATAAAAGTTAGAAGAGTGGCTGTATAATTCTTAATGAAATGAATATTTAACTCATGTAGGCCTTGTAATAGGGGAAAGCGAACAGAGAAAAATATATAGAATGATTTAAAAAGGCCAGAATGATGAAGAGAGAGGGAAAGAGTAAAGAAGGGCTGAAAGGGAAAAGTTAATAATAATTTAAAAAAAGAAAACAGAATAAACAAGATAGAAATTGACACCCATGAAGTTGTGGACTAATGAAAAAGGTGGAATGTAAGAACCACAACAGAAAGCAGAAGGTGGAAAGATGGAAGGAAAATTGATAGCGTTGTTAGACAAAATCCATTCCAGAGAATGGAAAATCAAGGAATAAGAAGTACAGCAAAGAAGAAACAAGGTAGCAGCAACTAATTTTTTTTAAAGAGTCTGGTGAGGAAAGAAGAAAGAAAAGCAAGAAACAGATGAACAAAGAAAAGCCAAACAAACACACAAGAATGCAGTCAGACAAAGGGAAGGAAGAATAGCATTCCTTCTTGGGCCTTTGTGGAGCCTCTCAGCCTGTGTTCATCAATCAATTACCCTGCAGCCTTCTCTCTGCCAGTTTTGAGTCAGATTTTAGTGATTAAATTAAGTTAAAAATTTTTAAAAGAAATAAGGGAATCAAAATAAGGCCTCTTCTGAGCGACCCCTTCCACTGAGGGGTCCCTAAATAGGCTCCTGGAAACTTATCAAACATTTCCCAATGACTGACCCCCCAGGGGAGGTAAGACTCTGATCTTCAGTGCAGAATTATTAAATTGGCTGACTCTGCCCCATCCCGAAGAAGCCACTGTGTCCCATGGCTGTCAGGTAAGCCAGGCTTCCTCACCAGATTCGCCTCTCCCTTCAGCCCGGCATCACTTCTAGCCAGATGATTTGCTCCCAAAAAGCTGCAAGGGGGTCCAGTCAGCCAAACCAACAGAAAACACCACTCTCACCCTTTGCCAGCACCCTCCCACTCTCAGAGAGTGCTCCCTCTTAACAGGTAGCTGAGATGTTGGAGCTTACCCATCTGCATCCACGATTTCTAGCTGAGGAAAAGCTCATGATTTTATATTGAGCAGTCCACCTTGCTGTCCAGCTCCCTCCAGATTGGTGTCCCCAAGATTCTAACTCTGCAGGCTCCCAGAAGAGACCACCTGGGCAGGATCCTGCCCCAATCAGCTGTCTTGCATGAGAGAAATGGTGAGTGCCCACTTAAACCAACACCATCTTCTGCCCACCTTGATTCACTTCACTTCTGAAGTGATGGTTACTATGGTAGAAAAGGCAAAGTGGACATCACTAGAACTGTACCTAAATAGCAAGATAGTAAATCAAAAGCAATACTGGATTCCTGGAGGAATTGCAGTGGTCAGTACCAGTATCAATTGCTCCAAATATTCAGGGATGATGATTCCTACCACATGATTCTCACCAAATCCCCATTTGACACTTCTATTTGGCCTGTGTAGAAAACAAATGGACCTTGGAGGATGACAAAGGATTGTTGCAAAATTAATCAGGTGTTTATTCCAATTGCAGCTGTTTTTCTAGATGTAGTATCATTACTTAAGGAAATCCACATAGCCTATATTTCCTGGTATGCAGCTTTTGATCTCACAATTGCTTTTTTTCTTAATTGCCATTTTTAGGGACCACCAGAAACAGCTTGCTTTCAGGTGGTGTAGGCCAGCAATATACTTTTGCTGGCCTACCTCAGAGTATATCAACTCACCAGCCTTGTGTCATAATATTGTCCAAAAGGAAATTGATCACCTCTCCCTCCCAAAAGATATCACACTCTTCCACTATATTGATATCATGTTGATTGGGATTCATGAAAAAGAGATAGAAACGAGCCTCAAATTATTGGCAAGGCATTTGCAAGAGAGAAGTTGGGAGAAAAATTCAACAAAATTACAGCAGTCTTCCACCTTGGTGAAATTTCTGGGTGTCCAGTTGTGTGGAGCATGTCAATATATCTCTTATAAAGTAAAGAATAAGCTGTTGCATCTGCCCATCCTATGACCAAAAAAGGATCACAACACTTAGATGGTTTCTTTGCATGATGGAGTTAGGAAATTCCTCATTTGAGTGTGCTACTCTGGCCCATTTATCAAGTTAACAGAGCAGCTGATAGTTTTGAGTGGGGACTGGAAAAAGAGGAGGCTCTACAACAAGTCCCATTTGTTGTATAAGCTGCTTTGCCACTTGGACTTTATGATCCATCAGTTTCAGTAGCTGGAAGGGTCAGTAGCAAATACAGATGCAATCTGGACATTTTTTAAAATTAATTTTTATTTTTAAAGAAATTTTAGATTTCATAAATGTTACATAAAAAATATAAGGGATTCACATATGTTCCACTCCCTCCCCTCCCCACATTTTCCTATATTAACAACATACTTCATTAGTGAGGTTCCTTTGTTAAAATTGATGAACACATGTGGCAGTTTGATATAGTTATGAATTCCAAAAATAAATATTGGATTATGCTTGTAAACTAGTCTGTTCCTCTGGGAGTGATTACATTATGATTAGGACTTTGATTGAACCACATCAGTAGGATGTTGAGTCCCCACCCATTGGTGGCTTGGTACTCAGAGATAAAACTACATGGCAGAGCAGAGGAGTTGGTAGGAGTTTTGAGCTGGAGTTCTGATGCTGAGTTTTAATGCTGGAGCCTGGGAAGTAAGCACACAGAAGAGATTGGTCATGAGGAAGGAGTGAAGGCCCCTGGAAAAGAGATGGACCGTTCATTTGATAATCTACAGCTGACCTTATGGAGATATCAGAGGAGTTGAGCCTAGAGACAAGCAAGCCCTGGAAAAAGAGGAACCCAAGAAGCCTGAACCCTGACAAACATTGTCAACTGTCTTACTCCAACATGTGGCCATAGACTTTGGTGAGTGAACTAACATACACTTTATGGCCTTGTAACTGTAAGCTTCTACCCCAAATAAATATCCTTTATAAAAACCAACTGATTTCTGGGATTTTGCATCAGCACCCCTTTGGCTGACAAACACAACACATATTGCAGCATTGCTACACACCACTGACTGCAGTTTATATTATAGTTTACATTATGTCCCACACAAATTTGTAGGTCATGGCAAAAAATACAATTGCCTATATCTGTCAGTGCAATATCATGCAGGACAACACCAATGTCTAAAAAAAATGCCCGCATTTGGCACCTATTCCTCCTTCTCCCTTCCCTCAGAACCCCTAGTGGCCACTGCCTTTATATCAATTATAAAAGTTCTTCCTTTGCTAGAATAATAATAAGTCACTTTAGTCTATTGTTCATTCCCCAATCTTGATGATTTGGGGATGGTGATACCCACTCTGCTTCTAATTAACAGTGAGCTAAGATCCCATGTGGCAGATGGATGGAAATATCTTGCTTATAGTTCCAGACGCTCTTTGTTCCTTGAGATGGACATCATCCATCATCATTTCTTTGTTAGTTGTCTTGAGTGAGTCCAATGAACTTGTGAGTATGTTTTGCAACTCTGCTGAAATGCAGAGCTCAACTGGCACATGGACAGCCCAAAGATTTAAGTCTCTGGGACATATAGATGTCAAGTATTATGATAATTATAGGTTCAAATAAAAGGGGAAGAGCCATGTGTAGAGACCCTATAAATGAGTCTAACTCTGTTACACTGAGGAGCATAATTTGCAAAGAAAGGCTGAATTCCTGAGCTGTGTACCCTTCTTACAGTGTCTAGATATATATAGAGCCCCCAGGAACCCTGCTGTATGAGGCACTGTTTACTGTGGCAGTCTGTGATTCTGCTGAGTTGTGCATAAATATAACTTCTGGAATGACATCCCAACTGATTTTGAAATCTTTTAATCATAAAAACTCATTTGTATTTAATAATTTCCCCTTTTGTTCAAAGACTATTTCCAGTTGCATTGCTAGTTTGTGTTTAGTAATAATCCCTTAGTGCCAGTGAGGCTCATCCCTAGGAATCCTGTCCCACACCAAACGGAAGGTAGTGCATTTATATGCTGAGTTTGTTTTAAAGAGAGGCCACCTTTGAGCAACAAGGAGGCTTTCCAGAGGTAACTCTTAGGCAGTATATAATAGTAGGCTAAGTTTCAATTTCACAAGAAAAGGGTCATGAGTAGAATCATCAACATCAAAGGTCTTCCTTCACTAGGCTCTTCCCTTATACTCAGGGGATGCTTGCTGTCCTATTAAAGAATGTAGCAGAATTCCTCAGGGTGGAAATTCAATTCTCTTTTGATTATTGTGTGGACTTCCACCCACTGACAAAATGTCCCATGAACACTTGAACATATTCATATGTCTTAGAGGCATGCCTCAGCTGAAACCCTTCTTATGCATCCCCCCTCACTGACACCCTCACCGGTGATCCTCTCCTGCTACTGTTGTGACCCTTATATGATTCAAAAACTCTCCATAAAGGAAGCTAAAAAAATGACCAAATAAAATTAATAAAATGAAATAATTTTAAAAATAACCAATTAAATACAAAAAAAATTAAATATTGAAATAATAAAAAAAATTAGACATTGTTTCTTTCATCACTGAAAGATATGTTGTTATGTATGTACAGTGATATTTTCTTCCATATATTCCCCCAGTTTGTTATTTTTTTTTTCATTTTATCTTCAAAGAAACTTTAGGATACAGAAAAGTCATATAGAGATTATAGAGAATTCCCATATAACCAATGCCATCCACCCATTCTGCTCTTCCCTATTAATAACATTTTACATTCAGATGGTACATTTGTTATAATTTATGTACAAATATTGAAGAATTGCTACTAACTATGGTCAATGTTTTACATTATGGTTTACATTTTAGATTGTACATTTTTTACAGGTTTTGATAAAATTTGAAGTGACCTGTATCCATTTTTGAAAGATCATGCTGAGCAATTCTAATGCCCTACAATCCATCTATTCTATTCTTCACTGCCCCTCCTCTCAGAACTTATGGTAACCACTAAGCTTCAATTTTTGAAGAATAAAATTCAGAGTTACTTGCAATAATATAGAGGGTTTGACATATTTGTCTGTTTTCTTTCATTAGGCACTGCATATGTTCTTGAAGGATTCTTGTCTCTCTAATTGAGAACAAACCAGGATTTACCAGGATGGGAGTTTGATATTTTATTGTTTATACTGTGGGTCTCTACCAACTGTTACAACACACTATTTCAAGATGAACACTTACATATTTCTTAGAAGCCTGCCCCAGGTACACCTTTTCCCATATACCCCCTCACTTCCAACACCCTACACCAGTAACTCTCCCCTACCATATTTGCCAAAAGAACATTGCCAACATTGTATTTTTAACCACAGACCTGCAAATCCCGAGTTCACCTGCTCCTTCCCCTGAACCTCCCCACAGTCATCTGGGAATTATGAAAGGCATATATAGGAGATTCACAGTGCAGACTCTCATGATTTTGGAGAATACTCTGCCAACATCTGCAGATAACTGCTCTCTTTATGAGAAACATCTTTGGACCTGCTACTGGGCCTCTTCAGAGACTGTATGCTTAGCCATGGGTCACCAACTTTCCATGAGACCTGAGTTGCCTATCATGAACTGGGTGTTGTCTCTTGCACAAAACCATAAAGTTAATTGTGTGCAGTAGCACTCCATCATGAAATGGATGAGCTATATGTAAGAAAGGGCTTAAGTGGGTCCTGAAGGCACATGTAAGTTGCATTAGGAGGTGTCCAAATGTCCATGTCCACCATTCTTGTCACATTACCTTCTCTTTCTCAGCCCACAACTATGGCCTCCTTGGGATTTCCTTACAATTAGTTGACTGAGGAAGAGAAAACTTGAGTCTGGTTACAGATGGTTCTGTAAAATAATCAGGTACCATCCAAAAGTCAAAAGCTGCAGTACCACAGCCCATTTCTGGGACATCCTTTAAGGACACCGGTTAGTGGAAGTCGCCCCAGTGAGCAGAACTTTGAGTAGTGCACCTCATTGTTCATTTAGTGTGGAAGGGGAAATGACTGGAGGTGAGTTTGTACACTGATTTATGGGCTATTGCCAATGCTTTAGCTGGAGAGCCAGTGAATTGGAAAGAACATGATTGCAAAATTGTTTACAAAGAGGTCAGGGAAAGAGGTATATAGACAGACATTTCTTAGTGTGCAAAAAACATTAAGATATTTGTATTCCCCATGAGTGCTCACCAGAGGGTGACTTTAGAAGAGGATGATGTTAGTAATCAAGTGAATAAGATGACCTGTTCCATGGATAACAGTGAGCCTCTTTCTCCATCCATTCCTGCCCAAAGAAATGTTGGACTCATGTACCCCCATAGAGACATGGGAAAACTTATAAAATCTCATACTATTTACAGGTATCTCTTTTTTTTAAATTTCCCTAGAGATGCCTAATACACATTCCAAGTAAAGAGTTGAGAAGATAAAAACATTTAAAAATACACTAATAACCTGTAATAGTAATAGCCAAGGGGCAGTGCAACAGAGTCCCCCATGTAATTAAAAAGTGCTGATAAAATAATTTTCCAATTACTTATTTAAGGAGGTACCAGGGAATGAAACCAGGACCTCATAAATGGGAAGCAGGTGCTCAATCACTGAGCTACATCTGTTCCCTATCCAATCATTATTAATATACAATATTTCTTAATGATATATTATGAATGTTGGTAGGTTATTAAGGCTTTCAAATGTGAGTTCATCTTTAGGTTATATCTTGGTGCACTTCCTCTCTATCAGCATTTGTAACTTAGTTAACTTTAATCTGAACTCTAAGTCACACTCACATATATGATGTGAAATATTGAAGTATTAAAAATTATCATGTAACATGCACATTTTTTATTCATGAAAAATAAATAAATGATTTATTTACTGTTTGACTTTTAAAGTATTAGCAGTACTTTAAAAATTGCATTCACTCTCATTGATAATTTTATAAAGTGTGTTTGTGTATAAAGAAATGGCAGGAAATCATTTTTAAAAGTACATAATAATAGTGAAATCCATACTGATATGCAGAGCCAATGGTTTTAGAAATTTTCTGAAGAAAATATATTCATATATATTTGAAACATATATTTTCCTCTATAATGACTCTTAAGTTGTACATTCCCCTGTCAGTACCAATTTTGGTCTGTGCTGTCATAGTTGTCCAATTCATAATGGGGCTTCTGTTCTGTACCTTGCATGGGGGAGAGCTAGGAAGTAGTGCACAGGGATATAATCTCTTGAGCTCAGGGTCTAGGGACAAATTTAGAGAGAAATTAGACAGTACAATTGAAAAAGAAATATTAGGGTGGGTTTCTGTGGGATACCAGGAGGGGGAGCAGAGAGGTGACAATGATCAAGACCCCATTCACTTGTTTCTCATCATCTTCATGATCTCTACCTGTGGAAGCTGAGAGCCATGCCCTAGGACACAGCCCACAGGGCTTCTTCCAGAGGCCCCACTCAGTACAGGGCATAGCAGGGCTCAGCAGGGGATTTCATCTCTGTGCTTTCCTCCTTCCGTAAATGAAAAACATTGAGAACTGAATCCTGTCATGTGCCCTGCTTCTCCAGCCAGGAGACCAATGGAGGTCTAGAGAAAGGGAGAAACTTTCAACATAAGTGTCTAAAAAGTCATAAAACAGCCACAGAGAATACAGGCACTGTCATGGGGCATAGTTTCAGAGTGACTGATCTACATACATGGGACACTGAGTGTCTATCTGATAGAAGAGGTCCATATGTGACAGTGTGTGCCTGCCTGAGGGAAGAGGTCAACATAGGGACTCATATCTGCTTGTTATATGAAGCCTATATGTGACAGTGTGTTCATATGTGATGCATGGGGCCTATATGAGAACATGTGCCTGAATGAGGAAATGGGACTGCTGTGGGGGAAGATGTGTTTTTTTATGATGAAGACATTAAGGTGGTAGTAGATCTGTGCCTGTCTGAGGACAGACATAATGATTAAGCACACAGAGTGATGATCTGAATGAGTTTGTAAGAAATATTCCAAATAAAAGAGGATGAGGGTCCTCAGAATGGTCTGTCATTCATTAAGAAAAAGCACGACATATGGGAACCTGGTGAAGGAAAGGTCCTTAGTGAATGGTAACATCTCATCTGCAAATAAAGAATGTCACTTCCTCCTTCCTTGCCCAGAAAGAGTGAGTAAGAAATTAGAGTAACAGAGAACAAACAAGAAGTGTCCCCTGGGAAACAGCTGAGAGGTAATAGGAGGGTAAGCCAGTGATCAGAATAGGAAACCCCTTTCTACATTCACAGCAATGTCTTGAGTGCCCTCTGCAGCTCATTTCCCCTGTTGCAAGGGAGGTTTTTGTCAGGACTCACACTGACTTCCTCTCACTGTGTTTCTTGCACAGTAATATATGGCTGTGTCCTCAGCAGTCACAGAGTTCAGCTGCAGGGAAAACTGGTTCTTGGATGTGTCTCTGGAGATGGTGACTCGATTTTTGAGGGAAGGGTTGTAATATAAGTTCCCATTATAATTGATGCACCCAAATACACTCCAGACCCTTCCCCGTGGACTGGCGAATCCAGCTCCAACAATAACCACTGGTGATGGAGTAACCAGAAACTGAGCAGGTGAGGAAGAGTGTCTGTGAAGGCTTCATCAGGCCTGGTCCTGACTCCTGTAGCTGCACCTGGGATAGAACACCTGAGGACAAGGAAAAACAAACCCTTTCAGTCACCTGCAGCCACAAATCCTCATAGACCCACATCTGGCATCTGAGACACTCACCTTGGTGAGCTCCCAACAGACAAAGGAGGACACCCAACAACCTCATCTTCAACACCACAAACCTGCCTTCCACAGAGACTTCCAGCCACATCTGAGGAGATAGATGCTAGCTCCCACAGCCCAAGAGAGGAATTTTACCTTTGAGCTGAAGAACATTTGCATGTGGCAGGGTCTGAACCTTATAAGGGGAGAGGGACTAAGGTCAGGCTTCCTCTGCCCCTTCTGGGGTACCTGGTCTCTTGTGGCTTCCCTTCTCTTGAAGTCACCAACAGTGTGATTCTTGGATAGAGGAACATCTGTTCAAATCAGCACTTTCTATTCAGGTCAAAACATGACCTCACCTTTCTAAGCCCAGAGCATTATTTCTTCAAAACACATTACAAACTTCTCTTCTCTTTTCTAGCACAACTCCTATTATTATATAAGCTACAGTCCAACCTGTGTTCCAAGACATCCTGTAATTTTGGAATTGGAGACAAATTTGTATGATGCAAACTTCTTTGAGAACAACCTGCATCCTCATTCCCCTACATAGCACCAAGACCATATTTTCTTCTTTCCTCACTAACACCTCTCTGTTCAGCCATCAATATACTTGGCGGTTTATCCTTGGCAATGACCTTAATCTAATTCCACTTCTCCATCTTACATCACAATCACCCAATCCCAACTCCATATTTTGGAAAACAGCTCCTGAATGTGGAAAGGTATCCCCTGGTCAGAGAGACTCAGGGAGGAGGTAACACATGGAGAAGCTGGATTCTGTGTGCCAGAAATGATAAGATCTCCACTCTGCAGTGGCTCAGAGATCCAGGAACCTGAGAAAGAACACCTGGGGTGATGACACTTTAAATGACCAAAATGTCCAGAAAATGTAAAAGTTGAGTCAATATGTAAACAGCAATAAAATCTCAAATGTACAATTTCAAACCAAATTCTCATTCTCCCCACCACCAACACTGCATCGATATAGAACATTTGTTACAATTGATGGTAGCACTTTTTAAAAATTGCACTATTTTTTAACATTATTTTCCTTTGTTGCAAGCATACAGAGGAAATGTGCTGTGAATGGACACAGAAAGCAGGCAGCTAGTACAAGTGGCAAGGGAGGGAAATAAATATATTTTTTAAAAAAACAGTACATAGTGTGCTGGCCCTGAGAATGCACACCCCATTCCCCCGCATGCAGGGACATAAAGCAGCAAAGGCCCAGCTTTTGTTATCTGAAATCATCCTCATGTTTGCATGAAAGTCAGGAGACCAGAGGGCTACAATGAGCCAAGGACCTAGTTTTGCAGCAATACTAAGGCAGAATAGTTCCTGCAAGACAAATGATTCCTTTGATGTGAAACTTTGGCTTAAATACACCCCAGTACCCTTGGCATAACAAGGAAAATATGAAATGGATTGTGGAATAAAAGAGACAACCAGACCAGTTTTGAATCTGGCAGGCACATTTTTGTGCAAGGAGAAGTAGATGTGAAATCCATTATAGTATAAATATACTGACCCTGGCATAGCCTCTCTCTATGTTCTAGCCTGAATTTCAAAGATTGACCTGCTTTGATAATCTGACTAATGTCTCTTCCTGAGTCTGATTGGAAAAGCCTCACCAGGCTGCACTGATCTGCCTCAGATGTCTGATCCTGGACACCATTAGCAGAGCCACTTCTGCCTCCATAAGGAGAGTGTGTGTGTGAGAATGTTTCCTCTGAATAGAGTGAAACTTTCCTATTTCAGACACCTCAGTGGACAGCACACAATCTTAAATCTAGAGAGGTTCCCAGGAGGAAAAATTAGATTTAGTGAATCCCCAGACCTAAGGGGAAACCAGCACTTACCCTCTATCGTCCCATTCCTGGTAGTGGGAACCATGCTCACTCGGTGCTGACTACCCTGCTTCCTGACCACCTCCAGACCCCTGAAAGGTAAGATTAAGTCTGGACTTTCCTGTCTCTCCTCATAGTGTCTGCCTCATCAATTCATAGCTGGGCCCTCAGCTCTGAGCAATCTGATGACACAGAGTGTTCATGGCAACCATCTGGGGATGGCAAATTGACCCTTAGAGCTCCTCATTCTCTGGGGCAATGGCAACATTTCTAATGTCTGAGACACACTCTAGCCCATTCCAGGAGCCTGTGGGACCCATTTCATGCTGTAGCTGCTGGAAGAAAATTCAGAAGTTTCAAAGGAGTGTGTCAGATACATCCTGTGCTGTAAAAACCCTCACCGAGACTCCACCAAGTGAACATCTGCAAGGAAAGACATGCTAGTCAGTAAAATGGCCACACATCCACTGTTTCTTTCACTCATATCAAGTCTCATAATCAATGTCTCTTGTTACCCAAAAAATGATCTTTTAAAATAGTGAATAGAAAACCAAGTTCAGATCTAATGACATTTTTATTCATCTGTGTTCATTCCTTATCAATGAACTGGAATGCCTGGAAATCTCTGTGCTAGGGCTCCTCTCCCAGAGCTCCAAGGTCAGGGCTGGGCTGGTTTACATCAGAAAAGGGAGAGAAACTATTTGCAAGTCCTCCTACTATATTGTTATCTCTAAGGGTGAAACCTTGGAAAACGGAATTGCCCCAAAGCAGGTATGAGTGTCCCGGGGTACTTGGGTGTCAATGACAACATTTGGGACAATATTTTTATTATTTGATTGTGCTGGGCTAGACACTTTGAACTCTTGATCTTAATTAATGTATACACTTGTACAAAAACTTTGTAAAAATGATAGTTTCACCAACATTGTACCCTTGTAAAATTTCAAACAAAGTTGGAATGCTTGGACAACAGGCTCAAAGTCTGTGTCTGTTGATAGTGAGCCCCAGTGTCTGGCCTGTGCTCCTCACCTCTAGACTTGAGGGTTCACTAGAACCAGCATGAGGACAAAGAGTGACATACATAAATAGATTTGTAGCATCCCTCTTTGTGTAAAGAGGCCATTGTGTGTTGTTTCTGCTTCCTTAGTGTCTACCTAGAGAATGTAAGCAGAGTCAGTGTTCACCAGATGCATTAAAAGTGCCCTCTGGGATTTCACAGGTCATTATTTATCTCTCTATCTTTCCATCATAGTCCTCTATCCATTTGTTTATTTTACCAACATTATTGAAGCACAATTGACATTTGATAATCTTCACATATTTAAGTGTAACATTTGGTAAGCATTTATATATATTTACACATGTGTAACCATCACCACCTCCCCAATAGTGAAGTCCCAAAAGTTTTCATTCATTATTCTACAATTTCTGTCTCACACTACTTCCCCCCTCTCCAGGGAACAATTGGTCTTATTTTTTTAAAGAGTTTTATTAAGATACAATATATCATCAAGTTCAAACACTTAAAGCATATAATTTGATGGTTATTGTTGTATTCTATGGGCTCTGTTGGGATTCTATAGAAAGCAGGAGGAAACAGAGGCCATCAATGAAATTATGCCCAGAGGCACCTTCCCTATCCTCAGTGAGGAATGAAAAACCAATGCACCTTGGGCAGAAACTGGGAAAAAAATACTCTAACACAGGGAAGGGGCAGCAACACATGATAGGTCAATTGTTCCATTAGGAGAAAAGCCAGGGGTGACTTGGATGGTATTCACAACACTGTCTTTTGTTCATGTTCCACCCTCTCCTTTGGAAGCTTAGATCAGAGATTACAACAGGTAAGGAGCCAGGTAGGTTTCAGGTGATCGGGAAGGATGTGCTTGCCACTCAACTGGAACCTATATTTGCATGTGGCACTGCAAAACCATGAACAGGAACACTCATTCTTTAGACACAAAGAAGATGTGTCTAAGGAAGATGTTGCCACACAGAGAAACAGGGCAGGGTGGAGACAGTTGGAGTCATGCTCAATTTCCCATGATGTGCTGGAATATGAGTTCCAAGCACACATCTGGACAGGTGTGCAACCCTGTGAGTTCTGTCAGGTAAGCTCTGCCTCAGAAGCCTGTGGGTGTGTGATAGAATAGGGTGTGTGACATGTTCTTTTTGGTAAATTTACCTGCCTCACATAAATCTATAATGTGTAGCTTAATATTATAATTATATAAGTTTTGATAATTTTAGAAACAATGAATATAGTGATAAATGATTGATTGATACATACATGTAAAATCATAGGAATGTTATTATTGACACTGAAATCATATCAGAATATTCTCTTCATTAAAATAATTCATTCTGAGCCTGTTTTTATCATATATATCTATTAAAATCAATGTTTGTGATACAATGATGGCATTGCACATAATTGGATTGTAATTTATAAGGGCTTATTATAGCTGCAGGTACCTTGCCTTGAATTCACAGAGGGATGGAACAAAGACAGGCAGTTGGCTGCTTCCTGATTCTTCCCCTGAGAACATGTGGAGCTACGTGCTGGGGAGGGGATTATTATTTTGCCAGGACATTCTCAGAAATCTCAGGTAAGTTTCTAGAAGTAATTTCAGAGAGGGTAAATGCGAGTATTGTTCACACTTTAAGGCATATTCAAAAGATGGTCACAAATACCAACAGTTTACATATAATTTTAAAATAATATACATGTATGTCTGTATTTACACACAAGGTAGTAATATACAAAAAAAAGGTTCTGAGATTAAACTTTGCATTCATCATAGAACAGCTTAAAAAAGATGTAATGTCTGTTCTATGGGGGGTTCATGAGGAGGAGCAAGAAGAGGGAAGTATAGGTAAGGCCAGGAAACACCTCACCAGCCCCTCTCTGCACCTGCAGCTGTGGTTGGCCTCTGAGTGTCCCCTGGTGGACATAAGCAGCCTTAAGCAGCCCAGCCCCCTGCTATGCCCTGAGGACAGGTTTATGTCTGGACTTACCCCGACTTCCTCTATCTCTGTGACTTGCACAGTAATAAGTGGCTGTGTCCTCAGCAACCAGGCTGCTGAACTTTAAATAAGCTTCATTCTTGGAGGTGTCCCTGGTGATGCTTAGTCAGGACTGACGAGTTGGATTATACCTTGCATTTCCATTATTCCACATTACACCCAACAATTCCAGCCCCTTTCCTGGAGCTTGGTGGATCCAGTGCACACCAGAGCTCGCTAAGGAGAATCCAGAGACAAAGTAGGTGAGGGACAGGGTATAGGAGGGCTCCAACAGGCCAGATCCTGACTCCTGCAGCTGCACCTGGGACAGGACACCTGAAGGCAGGTAGAATTGCCATGAGTCATGGGCTCAGAAGCTTCATTCCCATTGCCTTGTTGTCAGAATCCCTGAGAGACTCACATCTTGGAGTCATCACCAGAAAGAGGAAGAACCACAAAGCTTTCATGTTCATGTGCATGCGGCACAGGATACCCAGAAAATGTATTTCTTGACATAGGAGGAACCTAAATTTAAGTGAATCCGTGCTTTGGTTTCCTCTGCTTGCCATGTGTTGATTTGCCTCTGGGAGGTAACTCTGTACATAAAATCAAAGGGGATGTGTGGAGGTCCTTGTCTTAGGGGCATCCTGGGAGGAGGATGCTGATTGAGCCCTTGGAGAACACCGTCCACTCCCTGTTGTACCCCCACTCCAAGCCCTGTTTCCCCTACTTTCAGTTTGGAAATGTTTTGAATGAGTTTATCAGGGATTCAGCTGCAGCCAAAGATCAAGTATGGCTTTGGAAATATGGTCATTGTGCCACTACTCCAGCCATAATATATATGTCTGTGTGTGTGTATATGCATATATGGAATAAAACTGTATTATGTATATATTCCCTGACAATGTTGGCTATAATGGATTCTGGTGGATTTTTGAAATATTGATGTGGATAGGGTGTTTGTTGCCACCATTTCTATTTTCTTGATGCCATTCCTCAGTAGTAATATCATGATTATAATTTCAGTAATTTGTCAGTGCTGTTAGAAATTTTCATTGCTGCCATTAGTAGTATCCTCCATTGGAGTCGGAAAAGACCTGTGTGTGACCTCACCTTGGACACCAGAATTGCCCAGGGAACACCTGCCTTTGTCCTGCCCCTGACTTGTCACACCTGT
>JAQZBX010071407.1:0-15244 GCA_029593785.1 Cabassous unicinctus | reverse complement strand
AGAGGGATGGGGAAGGAGAGGAGGGGAGAGTGAATGGAGAGGGGGATGGGGAAGAGGAGGGGGGATGGGGAGGGGAGGAGAGGGGGGGAGAAGGGAAGAAGGGGGGTGGGAGAAGAGAGGAGGAGAAGGCAGGGGTCTGTACATCTGCAGCACATCCTCACCCCGGGCCCAGGTCCAAGCATCCTGTCAGACCCCACTGAGCCCCCAGACACGGAACCAGGCCTGACCCTGGAGAAGCTGGTCACCAGAGCCCCAGGCAACGAGAACTGAAGCCCCCACCCCGAGAACACAAAGCCAGAACTGCCAGGCTAGCTGCTTCCAGAGCGGATTCTCAGGGTCCCCCTTTCAGCCACGACGTGAAACTGCCTGCAGAGCGCCAGAGGGCGTCGTGGTCCTGGGGTGCGTCTGGGGCTGGAGGGGATGGTTCTCAGGTGGACGCCGCGTGCGGGTTCAAGGAGAGCAAGGGCTCCGGGCCGCCCGTGGGGTGGGCGCGGGGCTGCGACGGGGGCTGCCAGCTGCCTCCAGGCAGACCTAGGAGTCGGGGTTCAGCGCCCAGACCAGGCGGAGCCTCCCGAGGGAGGCAGAGGCGGGAAACCAGGCAACAGATGGCAGCGGCATTTGATGCGATTATTCTAAGCGGCTGCGCCTGGGAAGCCTGGGACGGACAGATTACAGAGCCCAGCGAGGGGCACCGTGAGGGCCAGGGAGTGGTGGGAAGCGGAAGGCGGCCAAAGGCGGGCAGCCACGGGGAAGCGCCGTCTTAGTGAGGCAAACACAGACCAGAAACAGCCGGCCTAGAAGCGGGTTGAGGTCGGGTTCGGCGCTGTCACTCCTGGAGGCGTGTTGACATCACTCCTGGAGGTGCCGTCAACAACGCGGACTAAAACAGCAGCAGGGGCAGAGGCTTTGCCAAGCGCGTGCAAACCGTTTTGCCCGTCACCTCGTTCGCGCTTCACTGTAAGCCCACATGGGCCCATTTTCCAGATGGGCGAACCACACCGCGAACCAGCCCGCGGAGCAGCCGCACAGCTGGACACGGATGTCCCGGCAGCCCCCCGCCGCGACGCTGGGGGCCTCCCAGGATGCTCGCTGTGTTCTTGCAAAGGCTGCTTCCCCCGGGGGTCCCAGGGTGAGCATTTAACACACAAACCCGCCTCTCACCCCACTGTACAGATGGGTAAACCGAGGCTCAAAGAGCTCAATGCTGTCTACATTACTTGCTGGGAAGGTGAGGACATGAGCCCAGTTTTCCTCGCCCCCCCCATGCTATATGCTTTCTCCTTGGATATAATTAGAAAGGAGCCCCTCCCTGGAGCCACCTGTTTGGCCAAGCTGGCTGCTCTGGGGGCCACGCTACTTGCTGCACCCATTTTACAGATGAATGGAGGATAAGACCACACCCAGCAGGGAGTGAGGAGGCGGATCTGAACTCGGGACCTTTCCTGGCAAAGCCCCCATTCCCTGGTTCAGTCATGCCCAATGCCGCAGCTCCCGGCTGGAGAAGAGAACCCCGGGAGCGACCCCTTTGTGCCTGTGACCCCCGTGCTAACCAGGCCACCTCCAGCCTCACCTCCCTCACAAAGGCGCCCTTTCAGCAAACGCTGGCCGGCCCTCCCGAGGCGCGGGATGCAGGAAGCGGCCGGGGTCGGAGGTGGCCGATGCAGACGGGAGGTCCCGAAGGAGAGGAGCCCAGCCTGGCAGCAGGCCAGAAGGCAGCAGGGGAGAGGTGGCGGGGTGGGCTACACGGGCCAGGCCAGGGGGAGGGTGGGCTGCAGGCGGAAGGGCGGGGGGTCCTCAAAGGCACACACCCTGCGTGGGAGACGTCAGTGGGACGGGGAGGCAGGAAGGCCCAGTTCTGAAAGCACAGGGCCCTACAAAACCCAGGTGGCCCCTCGGCTGGGTGAGGAGGGTGCAGCCCAGGAACCCGAGTATTTGACAAGCCCCTGCCCAGCGCTGGGGACTGAAGCCGCTCTAAAAAGAGAGGGGGGACAGACCCAAACCAAGAGCTTTTACCCCTTTAATGCTAAGTGAGCTCAAGGCCCGGCTCCTGCCCTGGGGAAGGGCTCCACCGTGACACTCACTTCTAGCCAGGAATCCCCCAGCACCTGAGGCTCAGGAGGCCTCCAGCTGGCACCCAGAGACCTGGCGGGGCACCTGCCAGGTATCTGACAGGTGCTCAGGAGGAGCGGTGGCCTGGGGAGGGGCCGCGGCGAGGAGGCAATGGGGCGTCTGGCAGCCCTGAGAGAGGATCAGGCCCAGGGTCTCCAGCAACCAGCTCCCTAAGCAACGACTGGACAAGGCCTCTCCCCTCCAAAAGGGGGGTCCCCCTAGCCCAGTGGAACCCGAGCAGGTTCAACGAGTAAACCCGCCACGCTCAGAGGAGTGCCGGGCGCCCCGCGCTGGGCCCCGCGCTGGCTCACCTGCGGAATCTAGCAGCGGGCACCACCCTGCTAAGTGCGCAAAGCCACAAGAGCTGGTGGCTGGAAGCCGCTCAGAGGAGCCGGCTGCAGCCCGTCACCTCTAACTCACCTTCCCGGCGCGGCCCTGCCGGGCCGCCCCCCACTTTGAGCCTCGGTTTCCCCGTTGGTGCTAGGAGGGGAGAAGGTTAGGAACTGCAAGGCACGAAGGCCTCCTCTGGGCCACCCAGCCGCTTTTGTTTGGCTGCGTCGTTGTTTAAGTCTGAATCGATGGATGGTCATTGTTTTTAAAAAGGTGGTTTCATGTCAAAATGGGGATTTCCAGCCTCCCTTGAAAGATCGAAGCCACAAAACCATAATCCTGCACCGGCAGTTGTCCTGTCGTCTGTCCCCAAGCATCCAGGGCTCCTCCGCTCCAGCTGTCTTGGGCTGCCTGCTCACTCCTGTTCTGGTCTCTCCAGCTGAAACCGCGCGAGGACTCGGGCAATGGACAGCTCTGCCCCTGCGTAGGAGCTCAATAAATGCACGAGTGGCCAGGACCCCGGGCTCCGAGGTCAACAACACACCAGTTCCATCCACTCAGCAGGAGGGGGTCAGCCCTCCAGCCCTCAGCTTCTGGGCCCCAGGCCTACCCGGGTGAGGCCCTGCTTCTAGCACCCGTCCGCCCACAGGTGGGTCTCACTCTAATCCGAGCCAGGACATGCAAGTCAGGACTTGCACCAAAAGAGAGAATGCTTATCTGATTTTGCAAAAGTTCATTCTCACAAAAACCTGTAAGCCAGACTGCAGAAAAATGCATCTGGGTTTCATAGTTTCACCAGATTCACAGAGGGCCAGCAATAAACGCCATGAGGTCATGTGTGCAGACTCCTACAGTACAGAATTCTTCAATTAGCAAGCACACCCCTTCCCCCATATGTTCTCTGTGGGTTGAGGAAATACTAGTTTCACAGGTAAGACACAGGAAACTGCCAGTTCTAAAGGTACATCCTCACCCAGCTCTTCTACCATCGTCAAAGCCCCATGTACCATGCCCCAGATATCGGTAAATGCCCGATGGGAAAAAAACTGACTACCCTGCAGCCAAGATGGACCTGAAAATGGCAGACTGTAAATCTTAGCAACAGCGGCCACCAGGGGAAAGTTCTCAAAACAGTCACGAACCACAAGTGGCAAGCTCCCAGTCCCGTCCCAGTCCTACTGCCAAGCAACCGCAGGGCCCCGGGCTGCCTGCCACCTTCTCCTGGCCACAGCCGTCCTCTGTCAACTGTGGAGTAGCCAACTGCCTAGGTCTAAAATAATTCTTTCATTCTTCTTAAAGCTAAAACAAACAAACAAACAAACAAACAAAAACCCTCATATAATTCCAATTAGGACCTTGCAGGTTTCCTGGTAAGGCCAAGCAGGACGCCGAGGCCCAGGGCTCGTGTTGACGGGCGGTCTTCACCCTCTGGGAACAAGGAAAGACGTTCCCTAGGACCACACAGGGACAAGGGGTCCAGCCTGACCCAGAGGGCAACCCCTACAACTTCCTCTTGCAGGGCACTCTGGCAGTTTCTTCCAGAAGTTAAAGCTTCACACATAGCAGCTTCCGTCTCAGGATCTACTCAACAGGACCGTTTGCACGAGGTCCACCCCAGCAGGGCATGCGGCTGGGGACCAGCGCTGCCGAGAGCCGCAGCACGTCCACTCAGCAGGACGCGACGCGGTGGGCCGAACAGCTACGCAACACAAAGGCACTTTCAACTTGGAAACCTGCTCGGTGGTCAAAATGCGCTCCCCCTTGCTGGGGGTCCCTGTCCTCAAGGGAAGTTTAACTTCCTCAGCCTTACGGAGTCTTTTAAGACACGCATTTAGGTGAAAACAGCAAGCTTCCAAGTTAAAGTGATGCGTTCGAAAAGGAGGGGCCTGGACATCGATGTGATGTGAGACAGACAACCTGGCTCCCCACCTCTGTTGCCAACCTGAATACAGAGTCAACCAGGGATCTTTTCTAAATGGGATACCGGACAACGGGAGCCAGGAGCCCAGGCAGGTCCACAGGGTCTGGCTCTGAGCCTCAACTTACTCATCTGTTAAGTGGGGGCGACTACCCCCCCTCAAAGGGGGAGCAAACAATCACTTGGACCCGCAGCCTTGTGGATCCAAAGTTGCTCATAAGTTCTCACCTGACTAAGGATTTTAGTTAACTGTATCATCTTTGTAACTCCAACACCTAGTTCAGCAGGGATCCCCAAATATTTGAGTGAATGGGAAAAAAGAAACGCGTCGCGTATGCAAAATGACCAAACTACGCTCAGAGATAAACATACACTAGCAATTCAGATGAACCCCGACATATCCCAAGATTGGTTTAAGAATCCCAGTTAAAGAGGACCTTTCAAACTAGCAGTCATTCCTCTTTCCAGGCTGGAAAGCAAAGAACGGAGCTGTCACTGGTGCCCGGATTTGGAGAGTGGGGCTCGGGTCTTAGTCCCCTAGCTACCACCACCAGCGGTTTGGCTTCGGGCAGGTAGGTTAAGCCCCGTGGGCCTGATTCCTCACTGATAAAATGGGGACAGCTCTATGTTACAAGTCAGCTCCCCCCAGGCTAAGGGATGACCCCAGCAGCTCTAGAGATGGACACTCTGTCCCATCTGGTTACCGAGTGCCGGGGACAACCTGTCAGCCCACATCAAGACCTGCCGCGGCACAAACTGTCTGCCCTGGCAGGGTTGCGCCACAGAAAGGCATCCACCCCCCACCCCCAAATGGGCTGGGTGGTGCCCCCAGAAGAGAAGACCCAGGGTTGGTTGGCTCTGCCCTGCCCTCCACCCCCACTCTGTAAGCCTGGTCACCCTCAGCTTGACACACAGATTTTCCTTTGGGACCCTTAACCTGTCCAACACGATGACGCCCTGACCAAGGGCTGGCAGATCAATACCTTTTACTGCCGCCGCGGCACAGACCTGCCAGGAGAGGCAGGAAGGGCAGGGCTGGGGGAAGGGCAGCAAGAAAGGGGCGTGTGTGTGTGTGTGTGTGTGTGTGTGTGTTTCCAGGACCCTGGGAACCCAGGGGCAGCACCGGCACATTTGGCTGCTGAAGCCGCAGCAGGGGAGGGGTCTGCAGAGGGGCTAATTTGGCACCTGGCGCCTTTGAGAGGAAAGGGCAATTCGAGTCTTGGTGGGAAAGACAGGCTGCAGCCCCTGCCCCTGCCCCAAACACTGCTAGGGGCGCCGGGAGGGGAAATGGAGCCTTTTGCTTTCCTGAAGGTAAAAATGCCAGGAATACTAGAGCCACAGAGAAAGGGAGACGGCAAGAGGATGAGGATCTGGTGTATCTTTGACAAACCTCCCCACCAGACACCGCTCGGAGCCCCTTGTAATAACACACTTAACCCTCGGTAGCCCGAGGATGCTGCTGTTACTCCTGTTTCACAGGTGAGAAAACCGAAGCCCAGAATTAAAGAGGCCCAGGTCGTACAGGTACGCGGCACAGGCACGTTCGTGCCCTTCACACCAGGAAGCACCTCCAAGCACTTCGCCCTGCGTTGATACGTGCTCATTAGCAGTCACAGTGACAGCTGGCCTCACTCCCGGCACCTCGCCCCCAGCCTGTCACCTACCTAAGGCAGGCACATGGCCATCGGCGCCTCAAACAACTCCCAGGGGAAGATGTCCACACTCCCACTTTACAGGCGGGACAAGAGCTCGGCAGGGCTGTGCCCGTGTGGGACCCCCCTCAGGCCTGGTGGTCGCAAAGTCATGACAAGAGCCAACTCCTCGGACAGGTGTCAAAGTGCTCCAGTTCCAGAATTCCAAGGCCTGGCCGGAGACTCAAAAGGATGCAGAATCCAATCATGGGAATAGGACTCTGCATGTGGAAGCCCTTTCAGAGAACCAGCGGCACACCTGGGCCAGGTAGGAGAATTACCTTCAGGACGTTACCCTTGGTTAAGAGAAGGTCCAGAGACACCCAATGGTTCTAGCTACAGGGTTGGGGGGCAGCCGGGGGACCCCATGCCCACTGTTTCTCCACTGTCTCCCCTGGTGCCTGGGTTAGGCCACGGCCTCCGCTTCTCCATGCAGCTCCGGGGCACCCAGGGCAGCCCCTCGGCCCTCCTTCAGGGATCAGCTGGCCTTGCCTGGGAGGGGAATTCCTTACCCACTTCTCCCCAGGCAGAAGGCTCTTTCTAGAATGCTCAGCTTTGGCTACATACTGGGATCACCTGGGTGAGCTTTCAGAACGCTGATGCCATGGAGATTTGGGTTTAGTTAGTTAGGTATGGGGGAGCTAAAGGCCCCCAGGTGATTCTAAAGTGCAATCAAGCTTGACGCTTTTGGCCTCAAGGCTCCCTGCTTCCCCAGCAACCTCCGGAAATTCCCAAGTTTCCCTAGGACCCCTCAGCCTCTCCTTCGCCAGTGGCTGAGCTCTGGCCCCCTCCTCTGCCCCCTCCCCCCAGAAGGGAGGCTGCTCTACCTGCCCAGGCCTCTGCTTCCGCTCTGAACTTCCCACTGTGCACAGGGCAGGGCCGAATTTCTAGAGATGGGTGGGCGACAGAGGCATGGGGGGGGGACAGGTGAGCAGAGGAGGACCAGGGGGGCCCCGTGGCTGCCCAGGCACGAAGGCCCCCAGAGCTCCCCTTCGGCAGCCAAGCCCAGGGCTGTGTTTGGACGTGCTCCTGCCCCCTCCGTCCACCTCCCGGCAGCGAGCACGCGGCTGGGTTCATAGGAGGCACTCATAAATCCTCACTGACAGGGACACTCAGATAAGTCACCTCCCAGGCTGTGGCCACAGCAGGGGAGAAAGGCCAGAGGGAGGAAGTGAAGCCAGTGCCACCGCCCCCACGGTCAAGAAGACCAGGGGATCTGAGCGACCGCGGGGGTGGGGGGGTTAAAGCAGATTCCACTGCAGCCCCAAACTGAAACGTGTCACCTGGAACATGGATCTCTGCGGGTTACACAGCCAGCTCCCCCGGGGAGGGGGGGGAGGCAGGTGGGCCTGGCGGTTAGAGGATGTTGTTGCCATAACACAGGTAATTAAGGTGCTGTCCCCAGAGGGCCCCCGGCCAAGGCCGTCTCGGGTTGGACATCTAGTAACCCAGGCAGGGAATTCCAGGCCTTGCTGGCTGACTCCACAAGCCCCTGCGAGTTCCTGGGGCAAGAAGAAAAGGAGCAGCCAGCCATTTCTGCCCACACAGGAGACTCTGGCACTCCCCCTCCCCTCAGGTTGGAGGTCGGAGCCCAGCGATCCGCCCCCTGCAGATCAGGGGAGGATGGAGACCACCTGCCCCAGGTCAAGGAAGTAAGAGGGGCTCCCTGGGAGGGGAAGTCTGGTGCTGTGCGGGCTGGGGGGGGCGCAGGACCCGGGCCGGCCACAGGGCGGCGCTGTGCGGCCTTCTCCACCCGCTGGGCCAGTGATGCTGAGCGAGCAGGGGCGGCAGGCTGGGTTCCAGCCCTGAAACCACAAGGCTCTCGGCTCTGCGGCCCGACTTCCCCCAGAGACAGGGAAGTGACTCGGCGGCCTGCGCACTGCCCGAGGGGACAGTTCTGCAAAGGGCCCTGGGGGCTTCCAGAGGGCCGGGCTCCGGGTCTGCGCTTCTTGCTGTGCATCTGCCCCCTCCGCCCCCGGCCCTCAGTTTACAGCCCCTCCTAGGGGACGCATTCCCAGTCCAGTCTGGACACTAACTTCACCTGGGGAGCCCTGAAACCCCGCCAGGCCCGGGGCACACCCGCAGGGCTCCTGGCTTCAGGGGGCCCGGGAAGGCCTGGCCATCAGCATTTGAAAAAAAAAAGGCCCCAGAGGAATCTTTTCTCCAGAGCTGAGAGGCCACGCTAGGGGGTCCTAGGAAACCCTTTCAACTCCTCAAGCCAGGAAGCCGGCATCCTGGAGGCTGTCCCCAGCAGCTCACGGCCTGTGCCCAGGACAACCTGTTGCCTTTTTCAGAGCCGATGGGGTCCAGAATCAGGAACGGCCCCCCTCCCCAAGGAGGAGCTGCCCCCCCGGGGGGGGGACACGAGGCGCCTGGCTTGCACCACCCCCTGGTACGGGGAAAGAACACGCCATGTGTCAAAACAAGGCTCCAGCTTCCTCCTTCCCCAACCGGCACACGCCCCCGCGCCCCGCACCCCCCTGGCGGGCAGAGGTCGGGGCTCCGGCTGACGGGGGCTGCGGGAAGAGCCGGATGCAAAGCAGGCTCGGAGATGCGGCGGTCCCTGGGGCGGGGCCGCGGCTGGGATGACACACGCTGGAGCCTGCGCCCTGCGCCCCTCACCTGGGCCCTCCCTCACCTGCGGCGAGGCCCGGCTGAGTCAGTGCAGGTCCCGCCATCCATAAACACGCGGTGAGCAAGCTCAAGTGCTCGGCGCTGGGGTCACGCCAAGGGAGGCTGCTCACCTGGGGGCCTCCCTCCGCCTTGCCCCACCCCCTCGGAGGAGGCGAGGCTGAGGCCCCCCAGGGCCTGCCGCCCCTTTGTCCCCCGCTGGAAATCGGCTTAGCAGAGTGGGGGGCTCGCCACCCCAGTGTGCCCCGGCGCCTTTTGTTCCAGCGGCTACAAAAGGACCCTTGGGCGCCTGCGGTTCCCGCTTTTTGTTTCCAAACCCCAACCTGTGTGGGCCCCTACCCCTCAGGCCCAGACAAGGCACCGCAGGGGTTAACAAGGGTTTAATGCATTTTAAACCCACTTTGCAGACAAAGGCTAGTTTACAGGACAAGAGACAAATCGGCTCAACTCCACCAACAGCCCCCCCCCCCGGAGCCCAGGCAGGTGCTCTCCCCCTCCCCTGAACACCCGCCTTCCAGCACCGTCGCGGGGGACACGGTGCGCGGGGTCCCTCGCCCCTCCGAGAACCACCTCCCACGACCTTTCTCAAGTCCCACTCTGCACTTCCAAGTGGCCCCCGGCCCGCTCCCCGCGCCCAGGGGAAGCGGCGGGCGGGGAGGGCGAGCCCAGCTCCCGGCCCGCCCCCGCGAGGGGAATTTAATTAGCCTGCTGGGGGGGCGGGCGGGCGGCCGAGGCGCTGCCTCGGGAGCTGCAATATAATTGAATCGGCTCCACTCGGTCGGGCCACTCGCCGCCCCTGCGCGCCGAAGCCGGCCTGGGAGGGCTGGGGGCGGGGAGGCGCAGCCAGGCGGCGCAGGGAGGGCCGGGCGGGGGGCGGCGGAGGCGATCACCTCCCACCTCCGAGGCCGGCGCAGCCATCTTCTGCCGGGGGAGGGGCAGGCGCCGCGCCTCGGCGGGAGGGTGGGGGAGGGGAGGCGAGCAGGGCGCGCGGGGGGAGCGGGGCGCGCGGGTCGGGGCGCGGGAGGCCGCAGCCCCGCCCTCCCAGTGGCCCCCCGCCCAGCGAGGAGCCTCCCACCCCCCACGCCGAGGGGGCGGGGAGGGGGAGAGGAGCGAGACAAAAACCCCAGGCGCGCGGCCCCGCCGGCGGGCTCCCCGCGCCCACCCCCCCCGCCGCCAGCACCTGCCGCGGGGGCAACACGCCCGCCCCCCTCGCTCCCTCCCGCGACGCCACAAAGTTTTTTTGCCGGCTCGGGAGCACCGACAGCGCCCCGGGAGCCCCCGCTCCCCAGCTCCCCCCCGGCTCCTGTCCCCGCGCGCACTTACGCACCCCTCGCCGAACGCGGCCAGCGAGCCCGCGGCAGCCCGTGTCCCCGCCCGGAGCCCGGGCGCGACCCGCGGGGGAGGGGTGGCCCCGGTCGCCCGCCCGCCTCTTATCGCCTCTCACCCTCCGGGGGAAGTTGCCGGGAGCCGTTGGCGGCCACCCCTGCGGAACCCGCGAACTTGGGGGAGGCGGGGGGAGGCTCGGAGGACCCCCCTCCGCCCCCTGCTCCCCGCGCCGCGCGCTCACCTTTCATGCCAGGGCCCCGCAGCTCCGCCTCGGCGAGGGCTGCCACATGCTGGAGCCACCGTCGCCCAGTGTTTGTCTAAACTGCTTATCTCACCCGGGGCTGCGCGGCGGCGGCTCGGGCCCGCTGGGGAGGTGGAGCTTCCGGGGCCCCGGCCAAGAAACACCTGCTGCTGTCGCCGCCGCCGAGGACACACCCAAGCGCAACGCCGCCCACTCCCGGGCCACTGGCTCGCTCCCGGCTCCCTGACCTCCGCCAGCGGGAGGTGTCGGGTTTCAGCCGCAAACACACGCGCGCACACCGACGGGCGCCCGGGTGCACCCGCGCGGGCACACGCCCCTCCCCAGCCCGGCCGGCCAGGTGAGCCGAGGACGCCGGCAGGTAGGGGAGGTGCCAGCCCTACGCTCCTGGGGGGCCCGGGCTCCCCGGAGCCCCAAAGCAGGGAGCAGTCACTCCCACACAGCCGCCAGGCGAGCGGGGCCCTTCCAAGGTCGGCGGTCGCCACCCCCCCCCCGTGCCCACAATAGCACCTGGCATAGAGCAGGCTCAAAAGGGAGCGCGCGGAGAAAAGGGTCCCTGCTGCTTCCCGGGGGACAACTTTCTTGGAGCTGGGGTGGGGGTGGGGAGAACACAAACCAGGCTTATGTGTTAAGCCCCCCAGCCCACGCGACTCCCGACCTTTACTGCCCCAACTTCAAGGGGCTGCCATGCTAAGGACTCGGGCCTCCCCGCCTTCCGCCTCGGCCCCAGAGCTCTAGAATGCTCCCCCCTCCCAGGTTTGGTTGAAATAACTTTTGGGAGGTTAAAATGTTTTTTGGGGGGAGGGGTTCTTGAAAGAACCCACATCCCAGGAGCTCCACGGAGGCGCCGCTTCCTAGTAGGGTCATTAAGTAGCTGGGGTTGCGGTCAGTGGCGAGGCCTCTCGCCCGCCGAGCCCCGGCCCCGGCGCAGCGCCTCCCCATTCCTGGCACCCCCACCCCACCCGGCCTCACCCAGGCACTTGACAGACTGGAATGACTCAGGGAGCGTCCTGAAATTCCTGGGCACCCACAGGCGGCGCGGAGAGGGACTGCGGGCCGCGGCTTCCCACCGCGGGCTCCTCCCCCGCCCCGCCCCCACAGCGCCGCCCGCGGGCCCCGAGCCCAGCCCCCGCGCCGCCGGCGTCTCCAGGAAGCGCGCGGTTCCTGGGGCGCGCTTCGCTGCCCGGGGCCGTCAGACCCTGCCCGCCACCTCGCGCCCCTGCGCGTGCCGGCGCCCCCGGCTCCGACCCAGCGCGCGTCCCGAGCTCCCGGCGTGGTTCCCAGGCCCCGGGGTGTCTCGCCACCCAGTCTCTTTAAAAAGAGAGAAAACGCTCAGATCCACAGCTTCCACACTCATGAGCCCGCAGCAAACCAGTACCCCCCAGGCGGCCGCCCCAGCGCCGCGCCGCGGGTTTCAACTTTCCGCGCCGGTGCCAGCGCCGCGCTCCTGCCAGCCCCAAACCTGCCCCGGGACATGCCCGCGCCGCGCTTGGCAGGCGCGCACGCTGCCTCCCCGCGGGCCCGGCCTCCCCGCCTCCCTCCCTCCTTGCCCGCGCCAGCCCGGATTGCGACGGGAGGGGACGCTGGGCGCCTGCCACCCCCCATCCATCTGTTCCCGATGACGCTGGCGGGCCTGGCGCGCTCGCGGCTCGCGCCAGCGTAGAAGCAGGACCAGCCTGTGTGCCCGCTGGGGACGGGTGGGGGCCCGACGGGCGCCCCCAGGCTGCCCACTCCCCTGGTCCAGCAACCACAGGGTGCGCCGGGTGGAGAGGGGCGCACGCCGGGCCCTGCCCCCCCCCGCCCCGCCCCAGGCTCCCGGCCGACAGTCAACGACAAGGGAAAGGGACCGGCGAGGACGGGCCGGGGGCCGTTATCCTACCTGAGGGCGCCGGCCGCCCTGGCACCGCACGGGAGGGGCCGCTTCCCCTTTGCCGCCTGCGGCGCCTCCCTCCTGTGGGCCTCGGCCTTACGCGCCACACCCGGGCTCGGCCCCGCGGTCTCCCGTCATTCACACCCCCCCACTGGCCGGCAGATTGGCTGGGCCCCTCGCGGTCAGAGCGCGGAGGATGGGGGCGCCTCCACCCCGCCGGGTGTCACGTAGCGGGTGGGTAGTAGGAGGGAGGAGCCCGGGGAGAATTAGACATTTTGCCTAGGGCTTTAAAAGCAAGATGAATAACCCCGCCGGCGGCTCCAGTCCCTTTCCCACCTGGATTATAGACGCCGGGAGAGGGGAGTAAAATGCAAATGACACGGCGCACCTGGCTGCGAGTCCCCCTGGGGCAGGACGCTCAGGCCCCGCCTCCAAGTCCTCCTGCCAGATGGAGATGATCCTGTTTATTGCCCTTCAGTTGTGGGAGATCCTCGAGGGGATCAAGCTGTCCACTTGGTCGAGGGGGGACAAGGACAGGCAACCATAAATTTGTGGGGTGGCCACTGCAATGTAACCTTTGGATAATTTTTAGAGCTGGCAGATTCCTTCCCCAGACATCTGGTTCCACTGTATTGCGAGACTGGTGGTCTGACCCCCATTTCAGAGAGGAGGAAGCTGAGGCCGAGAGTGCTCAAGGTCACGTTTGCCCGGTGAACTGGTCGCCGTTCACGGCGTTCACGGTGTTCACGCCGTTCACGGTGAACTGGTCCGTGAGTCCAGAGCTGCTCACACCTGGAGTCTCCCCAACCCAACCAGCCAAAGGGAGCAAAGAGATGCAGGGAGCCCCGGCGAGCACCGGGGGGCAGCAGCGAGCTAGCTGCGCGCCAGGCCAGAAAAGGCTGGCAGCCACCAGGCGGGCTGGCAGGGGAGATGGATGACACTCACTGTCACTGGCCCTGGCCCGGGGAAATTAGTAATCCAGAAGCACGGCCTCTGAGTTTAAGAGTGAGAATTGCTCTCCTGCAGCCCACACTCCTCGCTAACAAGGTTTGTAGCTTGACTTCTAATTTCCCACCGCTTGGGCTCTCCTGGGCCTTCCTCTGTTTCCCTCCAGGTGCCTCCCTCCTCCTCTCTCCTCCTCCGGGGCAGCTCCTCACTCACTCCCCACCCACCTAGTCGTGAGGCCCCCCTGGGCAGAACTCCCTCCGGGGCCGCCTCCCCCTCATTCCCACTTGCCTGGAAACCTGACAGAAAAAGGCAAGGAGAGAGGGTGGGCCCTGGGGTGAGGGCACGGGGCCAGGGCTAGTCCTTAGGGGTCACCTCCTAGAGGGTGACACAGAGCCGCCACAGTCCTTACCAGATGCCACCCCTGCCAAGGTAAGCTGTGCCTCACCTGGCCACCTGAGTCCCTGTTCCAGTGACACCTTGGTGGGTCCGTGCATAATCCACCCCCAACTCCAGGAACCCATGAAGCCTGCACCCAAGAAGGGATGAGAAAGTGCTCAACTGCCGATAAACAGTTCACTGGGAGCGGCTGCAGCTCAGTGGTTGAGCGCCTGCTTCTCATGTAATCAATCCCTGGTGCCTCCTTAAAAAAAAAATTTGCTGATAATCAGGCCCGGAAGCCCCAGGAGCCTTCTTTCTCCTTTACCTACTTTCTGGGCTCAAGATCTGAGAAGGGGTTCTAAAAGGCAGAGGACATGAGGGATCTGCCAGAAAAAAAAAGGGAGGCCACTAACCAGGACAGGTGGGCATTTATTCCCCCAACAAACGTGCCATGTGCAGGGCTCCACTGCACTAGCCTGGCAGGAAACAAAACTGAAAATTCCAAAACCCATCCCCATCCAGTCAGCTGCTTTCAAAAGACAGGGTAACATACATGGCGGACACGCATGGGAATTGGGAGGATCAGAGGGCAGGCTGACAACTCAGGCCATCACCCCTACTGCCTGGGCATCTACCTGGACCAGGTGAGGTTCCCAGGTGTCCAGGAGTGTCCCCCACCAAGTCCCAGCACAGGTGCCAGCCCCAATCTACAATGGGCCCCTGATACCAGGGAAGGGAAGAGGTGAGCCGCCCTGAACACCTGCAGTGGGATCAGCCAGGCGCACGATCCAACACAGCGCCCTGCTCCGCCCTGACCAGGTGTCACTAGCGCGTTAGGGCTGCGTGTTCCAGTTCCAGCCGTCTTTACGTCACCCCAGCAAGCATCCAGTTTAGCACCTGAATCAGAACAAATGTCGGAGGACCTGGATTCGGTGCGGGTGGGAAAGTCAAGGGCATTTCGGTCCCTAACCAGGCACCTAACGTGCCCATACTTCTCAAGAAATGTCGGCAATCCTCTCGTGGCCCTGCAAGGAAGGCCGCCCGACCTCCCCTAGAAAGCCCAAGGATGGAGAGACCGGGGTACAAGAATTCAAATCCCAGCCGGATCCAACGCCTGTGGTTGTCCACTTCTACCTGGCAGCACTTCTCTGCCACTCCCAGCCGTCGTCCGTGGCACCGGAAGCTGCTTGTGACAGGGGAATCCAGGTCTCAGCGTGCTTCTGCGCCTACGCCATTGCATCATCGAGCGGCAGTCCTGGTGCCTGAAAACCCACTCCCCCCTTTTCGGGGTGGGGACGGAGCCAGGCATCCCACGGATTTGTGCAGCCTGCCTGGGCGACCAGCTCTGGGAGATGCTAAATCTAAGAAGGGCACTATCCGGTGGCAGCGAGGGCTGAGGGGCAGGTGGGCAAGGGGTCTGCCCTATGCCAACACCCCTCGCTGAGGCCGAGCCGCCACCACTCGTGTCCTTTTCCTCTCCTGGCCTTTGGCACACTGGTCTCTTCTGCCAGCTATCAAGGCTCTCTCCCGAAATCTCCCCATTCTTCAAAACCAGGCTTAAATCTTATCTTTCCCAAGGAGGCATTCCCATCCCAGCCTTGAATTTATCTCTCCTGGCGCCCGGTCCCACTCAGATAGCAATCGCAGGGTGCGGTCCAGGGCTCAAATACTGGGGCAGGCGGGATACAGATTCCCAGGCTGCCCCTTGCTGAGCCCTCTCGGGTGGAGCCTGGGAATGTGCATGTTTAACAAGCTTTCCTGTCAGGGGTGTCTGGGTCACACTG
>JAQZBX010071406.1:0-15241 GCA_029593785.1 Cabassous unicinctus | reverse complement strand
ATTGATTACACACATTAAATGAATTGCATAGTTGATTATGTTTCAATAAAATTAATAAAAAATATCTTTACCAGATAAACAAAAGCTGAGGTAGTTTATCATAACCAGATCTGCCTTACACGCAATGCTAAAGGAATCCTTCAAACTGAAATGAAAGACATTAGACAGTGGATCTAAGAAGCTTAAAGAAATGAAGTTGTTGGGTAAAGGTAACCATATGACTAATTGCAAATGTCAGTACTATCATTTTGTACATTTTTGTATATAACTCTACTTTTTTACTTTTCATAAGTTCTAAAAAGTAAATGCAAAAAATAATGATAAATCTATGGCTTAAGTATACAATATATAAAGATAGAATTTGTAACAAGTCCATAAAAAAGTGTGAGTACAACGTGCTGTAAGAATGGTGTGTTTGTCTGCAATTGAAGTTGAATTGATGTCAAAACAAAATTCAAAGCAAAATATGTCAAAAACATTTACAGACAGAAATGGAGAGAGACTCATAATCGTACAATACACAAAATCAAATAAATTTGAAAGAAGACATCAATGAGAGAAATGAGGACAAAAAAAAAAAAAAGCTTACACAGTCCAAATAGCAAAATGGTAGAAAAAGCCCTGCATGGGACTAATTACTTAAAATATAAATATATTAATCTGTCTAATCAAAAGGCAAAGAAGTAAATTGGAAAACCATGACCTAAGTATATTCTGTTTCCAAGAGACTTTCTTTTAGTTCAAAGATACAGGTAGATTGAAAGTGAAAGCATGGAAAATATAAGCCATGCAAATAATAAAAAAGAGCTAAGGTAGCTATACTGATATCAGATAAAACAAACTTTAAGTCAAAACTTTTACAAGGGGCAAAGAAAGTCATTATATAATTACAAAGGGGTCAATTCAACCATAAGACATAACCATTAATATTATAAATCTATATATTAACATAACATCAGAGCCCCAAAGTACATGCAACTCCTATATAACTACTACCCAGATACCCAAATTTAACATTTTTAAAACATTTTTTCTCATTTGTTATACTATTCCATCTTTACCTTGTTTATCATCCATCTATCTATCTATCTATCTATCTATCTATCTATCTATCTATCTATCATGTATCTATCTCTCATCATTGTCTGATATCTATATCAGTATCTCTGAATATCTGTCTGTCTACTTGTCTGTTTCCAGACACTTGTGACTAGGTTGAATATATCATGCACCTTTACCATTAAATACCTCTGTCATAGTTTCCCAGCTGCTAAAGCAAATATCATACACTAGATTAGCTCAAACAAGGCAAATTTATTGGTCTGTGTGTTTGAAGCTAGTAGAAGTCAAAAATCGAAGCATGACTAAGGCAATACTTTGTTCTAGAAGAGTGTGGCATTGTGGGTTGGCAGCAAGTGATCTTTGGGTTCTTAGCTTATTGTCAAATGTCATATGTCATGGCAATGTCATTTCCTTTCTCTTTTGGTTCACCTCCTCCAGGAGCATTTCTTTTCATAAATCTGATAGGAATAGGGTTAAGACCCAATTTCAGGTGGACTACAACTTAAGCTGTAAATAACATTGCCAGTAGGTCCTTTTTACAATGGTTTTACATTCACAGGAATGTATTTAAATTAAAAACATGTTCATTAGCGATGGTAATAAATAATCCAACCTACCACTTCTTCCACGTATATTTCTTAAGAACAAGGATATTCACTTATGTAACCACATTAAGAACAATTATCAAGTTCAAACACTTAATATTGATTTAATGTATACAGTTTGCACTCCAGTTTTTTTCAAATTTCCAGATAATGTTATTTGGGCATTATTTTAGTTCCAGTCCAGGACCTATTTAATTTTCATTGTCTCATCTCTCTCTCTCTCTCTATTTAAATTGTAGTAGCATATATACAACATAAAATTTACCATCTCAACCATTCCCAAGTATACAATTCTGTGGCATTAAAAACATTCACAATGTTGTGCTAAAATCAACACCATCCATTACTGAAACTTTTTTTATCACCCCAGAGACCATGCACATATTGTGAATCAACTCACCATTACCCCTCCTACCCAAACCAGTAACATATACTCTGCTTTCTATCTCTATAAAATTGCATATTTCTAGTTATTTCATATAATTGGAATCATACACTATTTGCCCTTTAATGTGTGGTTTATTTTTGTTTGATATTTCTCTCTTCCAGACACATAGAGATGTACTGAAGAAAAACCATACCTTTTGTCACATTGATGGTTTTATTTTTTAAAAAAATGTAATTTCACTACAAATGATACTGCATTAGCACATGTTAAATTATTAATTACAGAATAATGATTTACTATCATTTTTTAAACATTAAACAAATAGATAAATTTATTGTACAGAGAAAACCATGCAAAAATGATGATCAAAGATTTCCATTAAATTTCCTGAATCAAGGGACACATCATATTAAAAACTCTCAGAAAGAGAAATTTAGGAAGGATATTTATAAAGTTTTTGGATTCTGAGGTGAAACTATTTAAAACAGGATTTTAAATGCTATCAACTTTTTGTGATTGGGAAAAATTCACACATAATAGCTTAAGAATGGGGGACACAGTGAGATTAAGACATTAATGTGATATCATAAGTGTCATGAGACAAGTCCTGATGAGCTAACTTTGTCTTCATAAGCAGGCTGGTTGCTGAGATGAACAAGTATCTACCCACATATATTGGAAGATTTTAATTTCCTGAAGCAACAATGAAGATTTTTATTGATCTGCAGTATTAAATTCATGTGGAGGGATTTATTGGAATGCAGGAATGCTCAGTTCTCATAGCTACCTTACAGTTATTCTCCAGTCAGAGTTGAAATGTAGATTATTCTTTTCTGTGGAAGTGATCTATTAAGATCTGCACTACTCCTTGATACATCATCATTGCATGTCATGTTTCCTGTCATTGTAATTTATAGCTCCATCAGTGTCAGGTATGCCTCTATTATTTTTTGTTAGCTATACAACACATTTAAGAATGTGGGCATCACACTTTGGAGCACTGTAATAGAGGCAAATAATAAAATAATAAATAATATCATACTTTATACTCCATTTCTGTCTAATCTGGGGTCAAATATTCTCAAATCAGATCAAAAGGAGAAATTTAATTTCAAATTCAAAGACGAAACAGAGTCAAATATTGTGCTATTAACAAATTTGGCTAATATCTTTATTTTTAAAAAGTTATTTTCTAGCACATTAAATAATATTAAAGAACCGAGAAAATTCTCTAGGTATGTAAAAGAACATTTCCCCCTAAGTTTGCACATGCTCTACATTAAGAGGACAATCTGAAGTTATGTTTTTTCAAAGTAGCCCCTTTTCAATTTCATGTATTTATTGCGGGATAGGTTTTGTTGTTAGTGGCATTATCTACCTCACTTGTGAAATTCTAAGTCATAGCATGTATAATTTCCCCCACTATTGTCTATGTAAAGTATGAAATTAAGAGGATTTGAAATAGGAGAAAGTGACATTAATGTTCCCTTTACTTGTGTGGAATATTGACTCATGTTCACCCAAAATGCATGTTCAAACCCAAAACCCAATCCCATGGGTGTGAACCCATTTCTAAATGGGATTTTCAAGATACTCTTAAAATGAGGCAAAACTAAACAGTGTGGGCCTTAATACAGTATTCCTGGAGTTCTTATAAGCAAAGGATGTTTGGGCACAGAGGAAGAATCCATAAGAGAAGATAGAATCAGACAGATTGCCAAGTTATGAAAGCGGACATTGGGCAACCACCAGAATGTTTCAGACTCACAGAAAACATCGCTTACCGATACATTGATTTTGGAGTTCTATCCTGCAACATTGAGACAATGACTTATTTAAGCCAAACAGTTCTGAGACATTTTGTTATAGCAGCCCTAGCAAAGTGAAATACAAGAATAAATTATGATTCATTCATTGAGATCCAGTAATTATCCTTCTTGACTTAAGATATCTAAATATGCCTTTTGATGAGAGTGAAATTGGCAAGCCAAAATGGACAATGGGTACTCACAGAAAAATACAGAAGTACAAAGAAGAAATTAAAATTCAATCATGAATATGTCATTTTAAGGTCACCACCGAATTTGATTTATATTTCTTGGTCTCTTTATCTCACACACACACGCACACACATATATATATACTTTATTGTGATTATGTTGGAAATAGGGAAATTTATTGCAAATATAAGGAATATTTTTAGCTATTGACAGAAAGTGATCTAAAATTATAAGAAATCCTTCACTGAATAACCTCAAATGCAATCTTTCAGATTAAGTTTTCTGTGTTTAAGAAAGACAACTTTTTTCTCCTATTTGAAAAAGAACACAGTTTTAAAAAAATTAATATGTAAAAGAACAAACAAAACTCTGACCAATATAATTAAAGAGGACTCTCTTTGTCTAAGCACATACATATTTTCAGACATAAACAGATCAAGAGAATAAACATTGGAATGAAGTAAGAAATGGAGATAGAAAGAAAGGAAAACAGGTAGAGGAAATTTAAAAAGTCTATGTGTTACAATTAATTTTACTTAGCAATGTAACAAAAATACATAAGAATAAATAGAAGTTGAAACAAATGAATTGATAAATTGTGTATATTAATTGCCAATCTATCTGTTTAATGATAAACAACTGTATTATGAAATGAATAATTAAACATAGTGTGTTTTTTATATTTATTTAAATAGTTTAAATCTATTCATTTTGCTATCAGAGATTAAAGAAACAAAAATCACAGCTATAATTCTTATCTCCTTCTCTTCAACTTACAATTTCATTTATGTAATTATTTGAATGTTATCACATACTTAACATTTAATTTCTAACTTATCATAACTTGCAAGATAATTTAGTCTTTTTTTTCCCTCTACATTAAAAATGATACAGGGAAGCAGATGTGACTCAAGCAATTGGGCTCCTGTCTACCATATAGGAGGTCCAGGGTTTGATTCCCAGGGCCTCCTGGTAAAAGGCAAGCTGGCCCATATGGTGAGCTAGTCTGAATGGGGAGCTGGCCATGCAGAGTGCTGGCCTGCATGGAGTGCTGGTCTACACAGATAGCTGGTGCAGCAAGATGATGCAACAGAAAGAGACAGAGAAGAGAGATAATAAGAGACCAGGGAGCTGAGGTGGTGCAAGAGATTGAGCACCTCTCTCCACTCCAGAAGTTCCCAGGAATAATTCCCAGTGCTGCCTAAAGAGAAGACAAGCAGACAGAAGAACACACCAAGAACAGACAGTGAGCACAAAACAATGGGGGCAGGGGGAAAAATTAATAAATAATAAATAAATAAATAAATCCTTAAAAAAATGATACAACATGCAATGCCATGTATTAATATTAATATTGACTCATTTAATATTTTCTCTACTATATTGAATGGCTGATGTGTTCCCTTACATATTTAATATCTAACAATATAGTACCTTGATTGCTTAGAAAATTATGATACAAATTTGAAAATATTCATTCATTTAATTTGACATTGTGAACCTATGTATTATCTTCTCCTATATTGTTTTTCTCTTTATTTCTAGTTCATTTGGACTATTTTCTAAATGTAATCTAACAAGATGCCTGAGTGCTTTGATATGTATAGTTAACTATTTTGGAATTCCAATGTTTTTTCATTTCTTTATGTTAGTGTTAACAGCTCTTACTAGGACATGGAGACTGATGCTTGCAGGCAGGAAATTTATTGAGGAGTTTGGTCAGAGGTGAGGGCCTAAAGAATAAACTTCAGCCCACTCCTGGAAGGGGTAGTTATGAATTTATACAGCACTTCAAAAGATGGGGAAATGTTAATCAGTGAGAGAGGGGTTAGGATTTGAGTAAGAATTAGGGGCTAATAGGGGACCATAGAAGTGAATTTCTTCCCTTGTATGGTAAAAGAGGTAGTGGGCTAGGGAGTAAGGTACTCTTGGCAGGTAAGAGGGGCTGATGAAGCCTTGATCAGGAGGGAGTGGAGATCCTTATTTCACTCTGCCCCATCACCATATGGTTCCCTTGTTCTTGTGAGGAGATGGTTGCTTGCACTTATGCACATGGGCTATAGATTGTTCCATCAGTCACATAGGTCATGGATGGGGATTGCCTTTCTTTATGTCACAGTCTGTTAGTCATACATTGTGAAGCTTGTAATAGGGTACCTCTAACATTCCTAATTCTGGCTGGTAATGCCAGGGAAGGTTAGTGGTTGGAACTGCAGTGTGGCCTGCCAGGTGTCTATTAGAATTTTGGGTGTGCATGGAGTCTGCAAAAGTTTTAGCAGCATTCTAAATATGGCTTTTTTCTTCTGGAGTAGTTGAGGAAGTAATAATAATGTATTTGTCCTGATAAGTGACCTCATAGGATTGGCCGAGATGTTGGAATTCTTTAATGTATGTGGCAGGGTTCTCAGAGAATGATCCTAATTGGTTCTCTACCTGACTTAAATATAAGGGTGAAAAAGTGATGTGTACTCTAATTATTCCTTCAGCCCCCACCACTTTTTGGAGGGTTAAGAATGCAGCTGGTGTTTGTGTAGAATTAAGAGATAGGTTATTGGGATTAGTGGCAGAGGGGTGAAGGGTGGTGATGGGGGAGGGGGAGGACATAGTCCTCAGCAGTGGGTATGAGGAGGGGAGAAAGTTGGGGTTGGAAGCAGCGATGATTAGGAGGGGGAAGAAGGGAGGTTAGAAGGTGAGGACAAGGAGGGTGGGGACAGAGAGGATGTTAGAGGTATATGGAGGAGGTTCAGGGGGAGCCTGATCTGCTGGATCAAAGTCAAGATTTTTAGAGACTTAGGGGGTGGGAGTGAGGAAGAAGAGGGTTTTTGAGGGGCTTTTTGATGTAAAAGAAGAATTTGGTAAGAAGAACAGGACTGACAAAGGGAGGGGCAGTTACAAAGATAAAAGAAAGCCTGAACATAAGGAATCTCAGACCACTTGCTGCTGTGCTGGATAAAGCTCTCTAAGTCTCAGAGAACTTGACATTGAAAGTACCATTTTCTGGCCATTGACTTTCATTATCCAATTTGTTTTGCAGCCACACAGAGGGCAAATAGAAAATGAGCTTCTTGAGTCTGATATCTCCTTCTGGGTAGAGAGTTTTAAGGTTATGGAGGAGACAACTCAAAGCTGTGATTTTAGGAGGGGTTGAAATTGAGTTCCTCATTTTAGGTGACATGGGTGAGAATAAGGATTCTCAAAATAGGGGATATTCTGAGACAGGCATCCCCAAATCAGTTAGAAATTACCCAGGGTAACAGGAGACTGTACTTGGAACTGGACGTCTTCAGTACCAAGTGCTGTCTCCCATGCAGACATGGGCTTCCCACTCACTGTGACCCTTGGGGACAGTGAGGATCCCTGAACTAGCATTAAGATATTTGGTGGGTTGTCCTGGACAAAGGAGAAAGAAGAGAGAGAGAGAGAGTAGGATCCTCCAGTGGAGAAATCCTTGACTCACTCAGCTGTAATTTGGTGTCTGGTGTTGGAATGGTTTTCAACAGTGGCAGGATGGAGACTCCCTGCCAATCAATCAATTTCAACATGATCTCAGTCCTAGGTTTTAGCACTAAATGTTTGTAAAAATGGTGCTCACTGGGATGCAGAGACTGATGATTGCCGGCAGGAAATTCATTGAGGAGTTCTCTTATAGGAGGGTGTCTGAAGAATAGACTTCAGCCTGTCACTGGAAGGGGTAGTTATGAGTTTATACAGTACTTCAAAAAGCAAGGAAATATTAATCAGGGAGAGGGGGTTAGTATTCAGGTAAGTCTTAGGGGCTAATAGGGGACCATAGAAGTGAATTCTTTCCCTTGTATGGGTAAGGGTGGGTAGTAGGCTAGGGAATAATGTACACTTGGAATGTAAGAGGGGATGATGGAACCTTGGTCAGGAGGGAATGGAGATTGTTATTTCACTCTGCTCCATCGCAGTGTGCTTCCTTTGTTCTTGTGAAGAGATGGTTGCCTTTATGCACATAGGCTATGGTTTGTTCAACCAGCCATGTAGGTCATGGATGGGGGTTGCCTTTCTTTATGTCACAGTATGTTAGTCATACATTGTGAACCTGGTAATAGGGAACCTCTAACATTCCACTTTTCTGCACTTTTCCCATTTCTTTCCTGAAGTATTCCTGTGAATCCTTTATATTTTGTTGTATCAAAATTGCATATATGACCAGTTTTTTCTTTAAGCATTTTTTTGGTTTGTTTTTTCTTTCAGATATTCTGATACTTGTAATTTATTTTGATTATTTACAATTATTTTCCTGTAAATGTCCTGTGTCTTTGGAATTTCTCTTGTGATGTGTGCTCTTATAGAAATTACTTTTAGCCCTATTGCCCTTTTAAAGAGTCTGAAATAATGTAGTCTATGAATACTGAGTCTTTAGAGAAGACTGCAGGAATTCACAGGTGTGTTCCATTATTCATTTACTCTATAGTATAGGGCATATTAATTAACTCATCTCTACCACATTTTACTCCACTGTAAAATTGAAATAATGCTTGGATCTGTTTCTTAGAAGAGTTTTAAATATATTTTGAATATACACATCTAAGACATATAGAACAGAATCTGGAAAATTATAAGTGAATGTCATCTTTTATTTTTCCTTCTACAAAGGAGATCATTGAAATAGTATCTCCAAGGGATTTTTACAAAGGTCATTTTGTCTGAGATACTCAGGTAGAGGATTGGCTGTAAATGTTTGGAAAATCTTTTGGAATAGGGGATTGGATGAAAATTAAAACAATTGTACAAGTGAATCAAATGTGGGACTGGGAGAAATTTTGGGGAAATTTTGCAGAAATGGTGGATTTTAATCAACCCCTTATAATTAGCCATTATCTTTTAAATTACTGCTTGTGAAAGAGAAGCAAGATGCACATTTCCAACATCCCTAAATTTGAGTTTTGACTTCCCACCATATTTTTTAATAGACTAACTTCCTCTTCAGCATTTTCTACATTTTGTCACCTAATAATGTTCTATCTACATTTATTTTTCAGTTTGCCAACTCAAAATTTTGGAGGAATAGCACTAGTTATTATATCTAATATTATGTATACCCTTGTCTGTGCAGTAAGAGAACAAAGGACATTTCAACACACTCTCTTTCAGGTAACTAAAATGATGCATGGGAAGGTAACATATCTTTTACAGATCACCTGAGTAAAAAGTGATAGACAAACAGTTAAACCCAGACAATCTAATTAACTCCAGAACATTGTTGTTCATGACTGCTGGTTCCCCTCATTCACTTAAAACACATATTTCCTTCACCTAAATAAAGTGTCAATTAGTATATTCAAACTCGGAGCAGACATGTAGAAAAACTTACTATCTGTATTGTGTCCTGTTTTGTGTCACCTTTGTCTGAGTACAAAACTTTTTCTACAATAAATCTCCAGGGAACTGGTTTGTAGAATTTAATTAGAAAATGTGAAATGGAGCCATCCCTTCAGAATAAAATTTTTATTTTTATTTTTTTTATTTTTAAAGAAGCTTTATATTGCATAAATATTGCATAAAAATGTAGTGGATTCATTAGTGTGGTACATTTGCTACAATTGATGAACACATATTGAAGCATTGCTACTAACTATGGACTATAGTTTACATTAATTTATACTCTGCCCTACACAATCCAATAGATTATGACAAAATGTATAATGGCTGATATCTATCATTGCAATTTTATGCAGGAGGTTCATAGACTATTTGGAGCGGATGGAGAACCAGAAATTTCTGGACAGAATATTATTCCATATAATTGACTTATCATGTCATCTACATATTGTTCACACTTTACATAACTGAAATGATTCCCGTGATTCAACTTTTTGCCACAGTGATCCATAACACATAAAAGGTTATCAGATTTCTTCACTAATTTCAGAGATATAAGTCCTAATAAAAGGAAGGCCTCCATTGTGTGTTATGAGTTAATTGCCTTTATATCTAAAATGGTACTAGTTATGTAATATCAAATTGAGGAAATAATAGGTTGAATCATTTTCTTTGTCCTGTAGTTGAGATGATCTCATGTAACATTACCTGTATTTTATAGCTCTTATTTTGTCAAGGTGCATATTATAACCCCATTTTTTCAAACTCTTTGTAATTTGGAAACATGCCTAATTCAAATTTGCAAACTAAGAGAGATACTGTTTAATTTGAGTCCAATGAACACTTTTGTATTATGAATTTCAACTGAAATAAACATGTATCTTTAAAATTGTGGAATAACACAACATAGAAGAGAAAATGTGGAGCTCTATCTTTACATTGCCCAAAGAAAAAAATATCAACATCGAATTATATATTCAATAAAAACAACTTTGTAAAGTAAAGATAATATTTACTTTTACAGACATTCACAATTGACTGAATTAATCATCAGAAGACTCACATTATAATAATTTAAAAGGAAATCATTTAAGAAGAAGGATAAATTATATGGGTTGAAAATATAGAACAACCCAAATAATTAAGTACATCAGTGGAAGTAACTATTTAGATAAACACATAATCTTTTCTGTTATTAAAAAATCTCTAAGAGATAACTGACTTCATAAATAAAAATAGCAATAATATTTTGAAAGTCTTATATCTATATGTCAAATGTATGAAAAAACTAATCCAAATGCTATGAGGGGATATCTAGAACTATATCATTGTAATATTCTTATAATAATGGTGAAGTAGTATAAAATCAAATGAAGGTAGACTTACATGAGTTAAACATGCATACAATGTATTTTGAAGCAAAAACTAATATCAGAAAACAAAGAATTACATTTAACAAGGAAATAAAAAAGATAAAATATACTTAATTAATCCAAATGATAGCCAAAAATTATTAACAATAAACAAGGCACATAAGGGTAAAACATAAAAAATAGTAATAAAATTAAATCTATACATATCAATAATTATAATTAGTGTAAATAGTATAAATAACAACTAAAAAGAGATTCTCTGATAGAATTCAAAAACACAGCTCATTTCTATGTAGCTTTCATATTTAAATTTAAAAAATTGAAAGGAAATAAAGTTATATAATGCTAACACTAAGTAAAAGAAAATTGGAATTGTTGAAATATTAAATTAGTGTCAGATACAGTGGATATTAGAGCAAAATATTAAGAGGGATAATGAAAATCATTTCAAAATGATATTGAGGTCATAAATAAATCCCAAACCAACATGCACCAAATAATAGAACTATAAAAAAATGATGTGAAACTGGTAAAACTGCCAGAAAAATACATATATGAACAATTACAATTGGAGATTTCTTTTTATACCTACCCTCTCTACATTGACACCTGAGAACAAAGATTATATTCTGTAATGTTCTCCATTTTTTTTAAATTTCATACAAATTTTCCTTATGGCTCACTATATGGTCTGTTTAGCAAGTCCAATATGCATTTGAGGAATGTAAAATACGTACCATTGGGGCATAGAGTTCTACAAATATCAGTAAGGTCTACTTGAAAAACTGCATTGCTTAAGTCTTCTATCTATCTTTGTTTTTATATATTTTGTCAGTTGATAGACCTTGTATTAGTAAGGGTTCTCCAGTGAAACAAAAGTGACATGTAAGGTAAATATTTTGACATTCATTATAGAAATTGGATCACATGGATGACCATGGGGATGAGCTAGTTCAAATTCCAAAAGGCAGATAAAAAGCTGGAAACTACTAGGAAGGTTTTTTATAAAATCCCCAAGAAAAGCTGGCTGGCTGAGATAGTGATGGAAAGTCTTCCTTCTGACTGCTGTGATCATCTGTTCTCATTTTAAGTCCTTTGGCAGATTGGATGAGACTTCTCATTGTTGAAGAAAATCTCCTAAATTGATTATAGGTGTTATCAGCCAAAAATGCAATCAACTTACTAATGATTTAAACCCAGGGACTATCCTCACAGTAATAATCAGGCTAGTGTTTGCTTGCCAAACAACTGGACACCAAGTTGACACATGAAATTAAGTATCACAGAGTGTTTTTTTTTTGCTGAAGCTGCTTGGGCAAAATACCAGAAATGAGTTGGCTTTTACAAAGGAAATTTATCTGGGGTAAAATCTTACAGTTCCAAGCCTGTAAAAATGTCCAAATCAAGGCATCATCAGAGATGCTGTCTCACCAAAGGGCTTCCTGGATCCTGGATTCCTGCCACATGGCATGGCAAGATGGCAGCCAATCACTGGAGTCCTCTCTATCAAATGGCAAGGTCAAAATGGCAGTTCTCAAGCTCTGTGTGTTTCTGCTTTCTTTGCTCATATAAGACCACAGCAAGAGGGCAGAGACCTAACTTGGGTCATGCCTCACTTTGATTGGTAGTCCAATCAAAGGCCCTAAAGTGATCTAAACAAAACTGATCTAATTAAAGTTCCCTTAACTGAATCTAGTCAAAACTGCCCATTTACAGGCACAGGATTGGATTAGATAAAAAACATAATTTTCTGAGTTCCACAAATGACAGACCAGGACATGGAGCTTTGACTTAAAAATGTTTATTTATGGTATTGTTTTCCCACTTCTCTTTTATTTCTCTTAATTTTGCTTTATTTATTGTGATTTTATATTATAATGCCCATAAAATTCTATGGAATTTGTAGCAGTTTGGCAGTTTGATAATGTTATGAATTGCAAAAATAGATATTGGATTATGCTTGTAAACTGGTCTGTTAATCTGGGCATGATTAAGTTATGATTAGGGTGTTGACTGGGCCACATCAGTAGGGTGTTAAGCCCCACCCCTTGGTGAGTGTGGTTTTGAAGATAAAAGACATGGCAAGGGACAGTGTAGTAGCAGGTTTGAGTTGGAGTTGTGATGTGGAGTTTTGAGCTAGAGCCCTGAGAAGTAGCATACAGATGAGCTTGGTCGTGAGGAAAGAGAGAAGGCCCTGGGAAGAGAAGCAAGCCATTTGCCTGATAGTCTACAGCTGGATTTGTTGCACAAACCAAGCCTGAGCCCAGAGAGAGGCACACCCTGAGAAGAAAGGAATACAAGAAGCCAGAACGCTGGCAAATATCAGCAGCTGTTATGCTCCAAAGCGTGGCAACAGTCTTTGGTGAAGGAGGGAACTTATGATATATGTCCTGGTAACTGTAACATTCTATCCCAAATAAATAAAAGGTGTAAAGGTGAAAAGTAAAATAATAAAATAGTTAACTTCATTTGATATGTTATAAGTTGAATGGAAAGAGTTTAAAAGTGTTATAAACCTGAAGGGAATTTTTTAACATTTTTAACATTTTGTTAATCAAAGTTGTAAGAGTAAAATGTTCATAGAAAAACTTGGAGATTTTATAAAGTTCCTAGAAATGTAACAATGTTTTCCATATAATATTAGATAAAAGTATAATATTGTTAATCATGGCTTTAATTATTTTAAAGATGGTATATGTCACAGAAACAACCTCTCAGCCTGGGAATCAAGAGGTGCAGGCTTTATCTCACATTCCTCTGATTTGTCCCACCTCTGCTTATGGCTACATAAAGAAAATGGCCAGTCCGGGGGCTGCCGTAGGGTGGTACATAACAGTAGATTATTGTAAATTAAAGTAACACCACTTCCATATGCAGCAGTCCGAAACATTGCTAGCTCATTACTAGAAACTGGTACCCAGTTATGTCACTATCACTTTGTTTTAGATCTTACTGATGCTTTCTTTAGTATCTCCTTAGACAAGTCAAGCCAGCCTGCATTCATTCACCTTCATGTCAGGAGGCCAACAATGGATTTTGCAGTGCTTCCTCAAGGCTACATGCATAGCCCAACTATCTGTCCTGCCCTCCTGGCAAAGGATCTGGCTGCATGGAAGAAACCTGTGGCTGTACATCTATTTCATTATATTGATGATATTATGTTAACCAGTGTAGCAGTTTGGCATTATTTATGAATCCCAAAAATAGATAATAGTTTGGATACTGGTCTTTTCCTCTGCCCATGATTAAATTGTGATTAGGGCTTTGATTGGGCCACACCATTAGAGCAATGAGTCCCCACCTCTTGGTGGGTGGGGACTCACAGATAAAAGACATGGCAAAGAACAGAGTTGGAGTTCTGATGCTGAGTTTTGAGCTGGAGCCCAGGAAGTGACCACACAGTAGAAGAACACAAAGGAATAGAAATGGCTCTTAGACATGGCAGAAGCCCTGGGGAGAGAGACAGAGCCACTCACCTGATAGTCTACAGCTGGCCTTGTGGAGAGAGGCAAAGCCTAGAGAGTCTCATAGGCTACAGCTGACCTTGTGGAGGAAACAGATTAGCTGAGCCCAGAGAGAAGCAAGCCCCAAGAAAAGAGGAACCCAGGAAGTCTGAACCCTCACAGACATCAGCAGCCATCTTGCTCCAACATGTGACAATAGACTCTGGTGAGGAAAGTAACTTATGCTATATGGCCTGATAACTGTGGGATTCTACCCCAAATAAATACCCTTTATAAAAGCCAACAGATTTCTGGTATGTTACATCAGCACCCATTTGGCTGACTAATACAACCAGTAATTCTCTTTCAGAATTATAAGAAGCACCAGAATACCATTAAGTCCACTCTAGTCCATAGCTCTTCCCCCAATCCTGAGGGGACTGGGATGGTGATGTCCACTCTACCTCCAAGTGAGAGAGGGCTTATATCCCATGGATACAGTGGATGGGATTATCCTGCCTGCAGCTGCAGGCCCTGTCCATTCCCTGGGATGGCCGTTGCCCATCGTTGTCTCCTCGCCAGGTGACTTGGATGAGTCCGTTGAGCTGTAGGGTAGGAGTTGCAACTCCACCAAGATTCCAGCTGTTGTAGACATATTGTGATTCAAGCAATGGAAGAAATTACAACAGTGAGGTGGAGCCAGTGGCCACTGGAAGCTTTCAGGGCAGGGAGGGGAAAGGCAGTTGAAATACAGGGGCTTTTTCGGGACTTGGGGGTTGTCCTGAGTGGCGTTGTGGCGACGGATGTAGGCCATTTTACATCAGCATATACAATGCAGAACTGTGTGGGAGAGAGTGTGGTCTATGATGTGAACTGTGGTCTATGCTTAGGGGCAAGGCCCCAGGATGTGTATATCCATTGTGAGTGACGTGCCACACTGATGAAGGATGTTTGTGTGGGATTTTGTGGGAGGTGTGGGGGGTGGGGAACATGGGAATCCCTGTAATTTCTGTGTAATATTTAG
>JAQZBX010071405.1:0-15240 GCA_029593785.1 Cabassous unicinctus | reverse complement strand
TTTATTTATTTACTTGATCCATTTTAAACTCCCCCTTCCCCATTTTGCTGTTTTGTGTCCATTCGCTGGGCAGTTCTCTGTGTCAGTTTCATCTCTTCTCATCCTCCTCCTCCAGTCTTCACCAGGATTCGATCCTGAAGACCTCCGATGTAGGAGAGAGGTGTTCTGCCATCTGCACCACCTCGGCTCCTGGTTTTTGGAGCTTTCAGAGCATCTCGTCTTGTCTCTCTCCTTTTACGTCATCATCTTGCTACACAGCTCCCGGGGCCTGACGGCCCACTGGCACACAGAACCTGGCAGCCCATGCGCTTTCTGTATATATATTTTTATTTTACTGGGAGGTCCCGGGGATCGAACCCAGGTCCCTCCATATGGTAGACGGACGGCCTACCATTTGTGCCACATGCACCCCCTATGCTGGGAATTTCTTGCTTGATGTCTCCTAGTTGTTTTAGCTTCTTCACATGCAGTTTGCTTAACTTGGTGGTTATCTGGACACCATATACAGAACTCCAATACAGGGTCCAGATAAAGCAAAAAGGGTGAAGTATAATTCAGTTGATAATATAGGTTTTAAGAGTTTGATTAGTTTTCATTTAGCATTCAATAGATGAGGAGCTGAAGAGTTACCCTTAGATGTCATGACTTGACAATCCTAATTCCCAGTAATTTCATTGCGTTGGAGACTGAGAATCAGACTTCTTTTGTATCCTCATGAAGCCTAACCCAGGGTTTGTCATGGAAGAAGCGCTGAATGCTTTATTAAATGACTGATTATTTCCTTACAGGACCCCTTTGGAGAGGCAATGTAGATATGATTAAGAGTGGGTAAGACATGGACTTAAAACCTAGACTATAGTTTACCAGGACGTAGGATGAGGGCTGAGAAGGGGTATTGATGCTTAATGTATGTAGAATTTGCAATTAGCTTGACTGTAAAAGTGTGGAAATGGATAAAGTTGATGGTAACATGTTATAGGGAGTATAACTAAACACAGCTAGTTTATAAATGGGATTGTGGCTGAAAGGGGAAGTTTAGGGATGTAAATGTCAGTTGAAAGAAAGCTAGAGAATAATCTAGGAACAGAATAACAGGGAACCCAGAGGTGAATGAGGATTGTGGTTAATAGTACAAATGCAAGAATGTTTTTCTATGAACTATAACAAATGTACCTCGCTATTAAAAGGTTGTAAGAATATAGTGATACATGGGAAAAATCAATTAATATAACTTATGGATTATAGTTAAGAGTAATATTGTAATAGTCTTGCACTGATGTCAAAGAAGGTACTATATCAATGCTAAGAGTTAGTAATAGGGGAATATGGGATTTTTTCATTTGGACTAAGGAAAACATTCAAAGATTTACTGGGGCAATGACTGCACAGCTCTGTGACGAAAGGGAGAGCCACTAAATGTACACTTTGGATAGACTCTACAAGGCATGGGACTGTATAACACAGTGAATCATGTGGTGGAAGATGGACTGTAGTTAACAGTACAAATATGGGGATATTCTCTCATGAACTATAACAAATGTACAATACTAATACATGGTGTTAATAATAGGTATATGGAAAAAATACACCAAATGTAAGGTATGGACCACAGTTAGTAGTAATAGTCTGATGATGTTCTTTCATAATCTGTAACAAATGTTCCACAACAGTGCAAGGTGTTGGTGGAGGGGTGATGTATTGGAATTCTGCACATTATGTGTGATAGTTTCTTAAGCTTACAACTTCTCTAATAAAATACATATATAAAAAATGAAAAAATAAAAAAGAATGGGTAAGGTTTTCTGAGTCTGAAAGTATAGAGTTTGAATACTGATTCTACTACTTTCTAGATACAAGACCTTTAGCAGACTACTGGACCTCTGTAGGCCCTAGGTTACAATCTATAAAATGACAGTGCTGTGCTCTTAAATATCTTCTAATGATTAAACATTTAACGCTTGTTACCTGCTATAAAATGATATTTATAACAAAAGTTCCCACTATTGCTATTGGAAATCAATGAGAGTGTTCAGGGTTCTATGTGTGCAGGGTTGTAAAACAAAAAACAACAACAACAAAAAACAACTTGTTATGCATCCTTTCCCCACATATTGATACAGTCAGAGCTTGACTTTGACTGGATATTCTCTGTGCACATACTACGTCTTTTCCTTTATTACCTTCCCCTTTCCTTCCAGAAGAAATAGGCATACTATGATTCTACAGGCCTCCCTTCTCCATGACCACAGGAAATGAGGTGTGTGTGGAGCTGTATAAAATAATTTAAGAAAAACAGAATGTTCTTGCATGATGGAACAAAATAGAACAACACAAATATCTCGTAAACTTGAGTTTTGATATCATCCAGATAATTCAAGGCAGTTTTTTTTTTTTCCACTAAAATACCTGAAATCAGATGATATTGCAGAAACTTCACAGGGAAGAAATACTGACACTTCTCTTACACTCTTCGGCTGAGTTGAATTTACCTCCCATTAATGATGATGATAGCCAGCATGCCAGGCGTTGTGCCCTGAGGCTGACTCTTTTCTCATGCTCACTCTCTAGCAGTTCTGATTCCAGAGCCCATACTGTTCCTGGACTTCTTCAGGAGCATAAGATAGATAAGATTCAGTCTCTGCCGACAAGGAGCTTCCAGTCTGAATGAGCAGTAGAACATGGGGGTACAGATCACCTTTCTACACCTCTATATAGCTATAAAGGGAGCTGCTGCAGGACTGATTCAAACACCAAGCATCAGCAAAGGAAGACTGATCTTGTCTGTTTCTGGAGACCCCTATGGAAAGGGCAATTGGAATGGAGCTTGGAGACTGGGTCAAGTGTCCGTAGCAGAGGAGACTGGGAGGTGGCAAAGAAGGGAATAGGCAGGGTTGTGGGAATAAGAAGTAGCGGAGCTGAAAACGGCTGGTCCTGAAGAGGGTGCCAGGCCCAGTCAAAGCTGGAGTGTCACGGTGGGCAGGCTGTGGGGACTGAAGAAGCCATGAGATTTGGGCCTGGGGCCGTCACAGTGACCTTGGAAAGCAATTCTATTATTAGAAATGAGGATGGAAGAAGCCAGCCTTGTATTTGGCTGAGTAGGTAGTAGAAACTGGTTTCTACTACTTTTAGAATATTAATCTAATGCTTAGAATCTTCTGTGAAGGACTTTTCTGGTTAAAGACAGGAGGAAAAAATCCGTGAGTGAATGAACTTTTGTTTGTAAGAAAGAGGAAACATAGGAATTAATGGAGGAATCAGTGGAAGGGAGAGATTAGAAGGAAGATGAAGGAGAGAGCAGTTTTTTCTGAGTCATAGAAGTGCATGTTGGTGAGAGGTGTTTTATTATACATTGTCTGAGGTGTGCATGCTGAACTGTAGACTCTACTGCAACGGAAAACATATTTTGTATGGAAATGCATATGGCTTTCCCTTTTAATACAGAGCTCACTGAGTTTTGCCAGAGCTATGCATAGAGAAGACAGTGGCTAACACAGTGTTCTTGGGCTTAATCCTGTACACATGCAGTCCCCTTACTGAGTTTTCACTTTCTTCTGATTCCTCCTCTTTTGGTGGAACTATGTCCATTCTACTGTCTATATGCTGGCTACTTCGGACCCTGGCATTGGTTGCCTTTGGCTTCTGGCTTTCTTTGTTCCCTTAGCTTCCAGTTCTTGGCTGCCCAGTTTTGGCTGAAAATTTAATGCAAGTTAATCGATCTATAATGATCCCTTTGCTTGGCAAGACCAGGGTTTTTGCTTTTTCATATCTGTCCTCTCAGCATTTCCAGTATGCTTGGCCTGGTTGGAGCCCCAGGACTGTTCCTCTGCTGTCCTGGTGGTATCTGTGGAACACGGGAAAGGAAAGAATAGATTTTGAAGCAAAAGAAAAGGAATGAGGAATATCGAGAGAACACAGTTATAAGAGTCAGCCTAGAATAGAGGAGGAGCAGTTGATCTTCAGACAGCCTGTATTAGTTTGCCAAAGACTGCCAATGTTAAAATACCAGAAATGGGTTGGCTTTTATAAAGGGGATTTATTTGGGATAAAAGCTTACAGTTCCGAGGCTGCAAAAATGTCCAAATTGAGGCATCATCAGAGATGTTTTCTCACCAAGGATCAGCTGCTAGCAGATCCCTGGGTCTTGCCACATGGCAAGATAGCAGGTCTGTGGTCTCTATTTTCTCTTGGAGTGCAGCTGTGGGTGATCAGGCATCTCTCCCTGGGCCTCTTCTCCTTGAACCTCTCAGGGCTTTTCTCTCTTTCTGCAGGTGTAGGTGAACCTGGAGTCCTCTCTCTCACATGGCTGGGTCAAAATGGCAGAGCTCCCTTTTCTGTGTGTCTTCTCTTCCTCCTTGTGTGTTTCTGCTTTCAGTTCTCAGTTCATATAAGACCCTAGGAAGAGGGTGGAAACCCAACCTGAGTCACGCCTCACTGATGTAGCCCATTCAAAAACAATCTAATGAAGTGACCCAATCAAGTTCACTTAATTGAGTTTAATGCAATCAAAGTGTCTCACACCTACAGGAATTGTATTAGTTCAAAAACAGTCTTTTCTGGAATTCATAGAACTTCAAACTGTCACACAGCCAAAGGAAACAGAGATGGGGGAAGATGTTGTAAGATGAAGAGGAAGAAGCTGAGGAAATTCCTAACACAGGGCCTAAGCAGACTAAGAGAATTGGGCTGGAGATACAGGGGTCATTTTCACTGTATGTGTGTACCACATTTTGTAAGACATGCACTGACTTGTGGCCTGGCCATGTCTGCATTATAGCAGAAGTCTGTGCTATTGTAGATGGTGATATACCAGTACATTGTATTTCTAAAGACATCGTATATTCCTCTTCAGGAACTAAAGGGGCTTCTATACTAGAAACTGGAACCAATATTTTTATAGATGTTAACTTTTATGGAAACATTAAAAGTTACACTCAGAATGATTTTTCTTTTTTGTTTACTCAAATATAGTTCTCAATGCAGCTCTGGCTTTCAGACAAGCCTAATTACTTTCATATACTATGAGCAGTCAATAGAGCATTGGGAAAAGGCGTACCTATAAATTTATATTACTTGAGGGAGACTGTTTGGTCTTAGAAATATTAAGACAACCTCCCGTCTCATATTATAGGAATTAGTTTTATTTGTGGAGTAGAATTTGATTGACTTTCTGACCCACTGAAGAATGTAGCACTGGGGAGAAGTGTTGCACACTAGCTGGTTCTGAGTACTTAATTCTAGGGTTGTCAACTTGGAAATATGGCAGTATGCTCCTGAAAGAGATATACCTGGATATACCTCTGCTTTTTAGACGTGGTGCCAAATTGTTTGGAGGTGGTAGCCATTTCCAGTTCATGTAGAACTATGCTGTACTTTAATAGTACATTTTAAAAATCACTAAGCTATTTATTATTTTTATTGAGAAGCAAAAGTTGAAAGTTGCCAATGTAGATAGCTAAAATAGAGAACTTGGAGAAATCCTGATTATGAATATTTTTCTGCACGAATTTCAGGTGTTTTCTTCTTATGGTAGAAATGCAAAATGCCTTTCTTCAGTAATGTGCACACACACGTGCACATGTAAATCAATATGGGGGAATTATGATAAAGTGTCACCCAGGTTAGCACTATTGTTATTTTTTAATATTGTAATAAAATATCAATCCAAATAGTTTCCTTGGGCTAGTTGGTGACATAAAAACAAACAAAAAAAATTCTCTCCTATCTCTTTTCTGATCAAAAACAGCATTGCTTGTTGATCTCAAGGGTGCTAAGTGTGAGAGTATGACTAAATTTAGTGAACTGAAGATTACTATTTGAAAAACAACTAAAAGTGTACATCCTGCTGCAATTGAAAGAGTGCAGGCACACAGTCCCTCCTTCCCCCTATTTGATGGAAATTCACATTTCCCCAGAACTTGGAGAAGAGCCTGGTGTTCATTGTCCCAGTCTGAACCATCAGTTAAGCAACAAGCAGGTGTATTGCTTCTGTGCCAAACGCAGCCACTTCCCACCTTTGCCGTTAGCCATCCAAGTAGCGTGTTCGCCAGGTACATACACATGGACCTCACTTTGAGTCTTGCCAATCTGGAGGCTGGAAGAGGACAAGGACCCTCCCAGGGAAACTTCACTCCCTCTCTCCAGAGTCAGATCACCCTCTCCTTCTTCTAGATGTGAAGCTTTCCCTCCTTGAATTATCTAGCTCTCCTTGTTCTGTGAGCCACTGTTGTCTGGGTTCAAAATAAAGACTACATTTCTATCCCTCCTAGCTTCTCAATGTGGCTGTACATCTAAATTCTGGCCAATGGGAGTGAGGGGAAGTGATATGTGCAACTTCTGGAATGTGTCTTTGAGTACCTGACACCCCCCCACTCTCCATCCTGCTGCCTGGAAAGTAGATGGGGTGCTGGAGTACCATCTTAGACGATGAGAACAAGGACCGTTCCCTAGGGCTGGTGGAACAGAAATCTGGAAGAAGCCTGGATCTTTGATGACCATGGAGTTCACAGTCAGACCAGTTCTGGTCTGCTGATTCCCCAGGTTTATGTAGGAGAATAAAAATCATGTCTCTTTAAGCTACTGATATTTTGAGTCTCTAGTTCATATAGGTATACCTGATTTCTAAATAATAGTCTAGGCTCCTCTCTCTCTCATCTCCTTTAGCATCTCAATAACTTATTGACTATATGGCATAACTATGTAACAAATACATAGATTTATATTCCACCTAACTTTGATAGGATATGTGGAGTTCAAAATGTTGCAAATATATATACAGCTTCTGATTTTAAGTTCACTTTGTTAAGACAAATCACTTTAACAGCCTTTCATTAAAGGGCATGTTTGAAATCTGATTTTCCTTTCCTTTTTCTCCCCTTAAATTCTGAAAAGAACATGTTAGAAGCTGTTCCGACTGGCACATAGACCATGTAACCAGGAGTGACTGCAGCAACACAAATCGATTCCTCTTAAATCATTTCAGTATGGTAAGGGTAAATGTTCCCTGTTTTCTACCTCCCTGAACTCTCTCTCTTTTCCCAAAGCCACATAATTTGTGGGGCTTTTGGAAATATCCTCTGTTAGGTAGAGTCAACCAATACTTCCCCAAATAGCACAAGTTAGAACATGTCAAAATTGAATAATTTCTTTATGGAAAGCACTCCCTTCTGCAGTGTATTTGAATGAACAAACTAAAGAATGACTCTCAGAAGGCTCATTTCATTTTCCTGCTTGCCATTTTCATCTTGTTGCATAGCATGGCATATTGAAGAGCTACTAGCTTTAGTCCTCCACAACTTGGGGAGAGCCAAATGAATGTATATGAATTTTGAATTGTTTTCCTGTAAGGATTAAACTTCATGTGCTAGTTAATATGTGTGTATAAGAGTTTGTGGCAAGTGGATTTATACAGCCCAGTGGCTGTTTTCTTTTTTCTTGTCAATATTCTCTGAGGACTTTGCTTGGAACCAGTTCCTGCTTTAGGTCTCCTTGCTGTCAAAATAACATGAAAGCCAGGGGAGGAAAATATTTCTCAGTTCATCAAGTCCATCAGCTTCCTCTAAGGTAATCTATAACCATCTAATTAGGTTCTAAAATTTTTAAGTGCAGAGAAGTTGGGTTTTAAAACCAAGGGCTCATGCTGCAGTTTACTGGGGATGGGGTGGGGGAACAAAGAGAGGGAATTAGGGAGTGAATTCCAGAGTTTGCAAGGTATCCATTTGGTTTTTTAGCATTGCTGAAAATTGTTTGTTATTTATAATGGAAAACATATTGTAGTTTGAGTAAGTATGCTTTTCTTTTATTCTTAATGGTGGGCTCGGCTTTCCTGAAAAGATTTTGGGGGCTTGTATTATGCCATGCGGGGCTGTATGTATTCTAACCAGCTCACTGTATTTCAGGAGGATGCTGTAGCACCATTGACTTCATGGGGTTTAGGTGAGCCTCTATGATTAGGCAATAATATTTCCATTTCTGCCCACTTTATTTTCCTGGCTAAATCCTCCTTAGGAATCCTATTAGATTGCGTCCTACTGGAAGGCTTCCCAGAATTCCAGAATGCTTGATCAGGAGCCCCTTTTTTGTAATCCTATCTAATTCTGTGCTCTGTACTTCTATATTAAACTTTTCTGTTGACTTGACTGTGTCTTCCATTTGGCTGTTTCTAACCTGAAGGCAGGGGCTCTGCCTTACTCACTTTTGGAGCTGTGGTGCCAGTTCAGTGCCTGGCACATGGTGAGTGCTCAGTAAATAGAAGTTGAATTAATGTATTTTTCTAGAGGTATATATTTTACTTATGGAATAAGAGTTTTAGTCATGCACATAGAAGTTGCAAAATAAGTATTTGTTGATTGGATTTTAGTGCTTAAGTAATTCATTGTTGCAACGCAGGTACCTCTAAAAGGCTCATTAATGGTTTTGGATATTATTTACAATTTAAAGCAGTTTTCTGAAAGTGCATATATATTACACCCTGTTTCTTCCTAAGTGTATGGAGTCAGGGAAAAATAAACAATAAATCAATAATTTCAAAATTACTGGTAGAAACAGCATGTTACCTGTTATTCCCTTGTGGGGTATAGGGGTGAAAAGTAGGGAGAGATCCTGGTCTCCAGATGTGACAATTCATGCAGTGGAACACTGAGTCTGTGGATAGTTTCTGTTTGAACTAGATTCCTGTTGTCTGTTGAGGAGGTTTGATCTAAAGCATCCAACAGAATTCGTCTCCTCTTGTAAACTTGAACAAGGGCAATTTGGTTCATAATCATTTTGTTTTTAATTTTGAGTTGAGGTACATTTTTAAGTAATTGGTTGATTAGAAGAAATATGCTCCTTTTGCAATTTATTTTTAAATTTTCAAAGAACAAAATTAAAAGGGGACTCCTTTCAGCAAGATCTTTTAGATGAGTAGTGTTTTGGTGATATCACTGTTCACCTAATTTTGCAAGCCCAGAAACTCAAGTTTGTCAATTTACCCATGGTTGAGGGAGGATCAAGGTCACTGACTCATACTTACCTGGTTTATAAGAAGATAATCAATTATCACACCATTGTATTCATTCTCAAGGAGAAATACAGCTGCCATGTTACATTCATGTTAGCTGGTCAGCACTTTCTCCAGCAGGAAGCCTCTGTGGCAAATTAAATTACAATTCAAAATACACTGTATTGAAGAGGGCATGAGGAAACAAGCAGAGTCATATGCTATCAATAGGAATTTAAATTGCTATAACCTCTTTGGAGGGAAAATTTGGCAATATCTCAAATAAAAATGCAGGTATCTTTAATCTCTGTAATTTTGCTTCTACAGATTTATGCTAATCTTAATTCCCTACATGTGAGCAAAGACATGAATAAGAGTGTTCCTTAAAGTATTGTTTGTTTTAGCAAAAGACTGGTAAAAAATTTAATGTCTATCAAAACTGAAATGGTCAAATGATTTATGGTAAATCCATATGATGTTAACTCCGATACTATTAAAAAGAATTTTATAGATCTGTATGTAATGTGGACCGTATTCTCCAAGATATGTTATTAAGGTGAAAATGATAGAGCTAGAACAGTGTGTAAAATGAACTTCCCGCATTATAGAAATGAAAAGTGATATACATTCCTCTGTGTGACTCAGCATAGTTTCTGAAATGCAAGAAATACTGTTTGTGCCTGGAAGGACTGGGGTGAGAGCAGGAAGACTCAGCTTTCACTGTATAGCTTTACATGAATTTATTATTCTGTGCCTGCATGTATTGTTTCTATGAACAATAACACAAAAAATAGTTAAAATGACATTCAAATAGTTTCTTGTTGGGTTTTAAATTAGCATCAATGAAGGAATTCTTGTTGTATAACACTGTTGCTTGATGATTTCCAGACAGGGATCTCCTGCAAGACAGAACCAGTGTATTGGCCCCAGAGAACAACTTCTCTCAGGCTAATGTCTTTATCCCTCTTTTCTAGATTCACAGAGCCACTGTCTCCCATATGTGACATCATTATATTTATAATCAGTTCTTCTACGAGATAAACTGTAGTTTCTTGAAGGAAATGGGAAATATTTGAGTCCCATAACCAACACATTTACAAGTCACTTCTTAAGGAAGTTTGACTTTGGTGTAAATTATTATCATCCAGAGGAGATTTTTCTGAAGGCAGAGTCCTGGGCCCTACCCTAGAGATTCTGACTTAGTTGGCCTTGAGTAGGATCAGGAAGCTCCAACCTCAGGGAATTCTGATGTAGGTGAACGGCACACCAGTCCTTCTGTCCTTCCCTCCATTCCTTTTCCCTTCCTGCCTTTCTAAAATTGCAGAGAGAAGTATTTTTTCAGATCCTTTCCCTAGATATCAAAGTCATATGACTGTACCTTCTTTATTGATAACACACATTCTAATGGAATCAGGGGTAAATTGTTAGCAAATTCATCATTCTCTGCCAGATGGTGTGGAGAGAAAGAAAGAAAATATGATCAAGTTCATCTTCCTTAAGGGCTAAGAGAATGGCCTTCCAAGCTGCTCATTTTGTAATGACACCCAGATTATTTATGAGTACTCATCTCAACCTCAATCCTTCTTGGTTCATGGAAGATGGTAATTTATCTCTAAGAGTGAGGAAGAAAGAACATTTGAGTTAAATTTTAGACAGCTGACCTTTGATTATTTTTTTTTTAAGATTTATTTTATTTATTTATTTCTCCCTGCCCCCTGTTGTTTGCGCTCACTGTCTGCTCTTTCTGTCCATTAGTTGTGCACCCTTTGTGTCTGCTCGTGTTCTCTTTAGCAGGTACTGGGAATCGAACCTGGGACCCCCCATGTGGGAGAGAGGTGTCAATCACTTGAGCCACCTCCACTCCCTGCTTTGTTGTGTCTCTCATTGTGTATCCTCTTTGCATCTCCTCATTGTGTCATCTTGTTATGCCAGCCCATTGTGCCAGCTCTCTGTCTTGCTCATCTTCTCTAGGAGGCACTGGGAACCAAATCCGGACCTCCCATGTGGTAGGTGGGCGCCTAAATGCTTGAGTCATATCTGCTTCCCTGACTCTTGATTTTGATCACAACTGCTTTTAAATGGAAATAGCTAGGAAAGGGAAGGAGTAGCAGATGCTGGGTAAAGGGGGAGCATGAGAAAGTCAGTGAAGAACTTGGGCTTTGGAGTCAGGCAGACATGTCTCCTGATACAGATTCTACCACTGGCAAGCTATGTGGTCTTGGACATGTTATGGAACTTCTCTGAGTCATGTTTGTGAAAAAAGGATAATGTGTGATCACATTACCATGGTTAGAGAATTAAATAAGAGAATATATGTAAACAGCCTAGTACAATGCCTGGCATTTAGCAGAAGCTTGATAAATCGTGGCTATTTTTGTTAATAAAGTAGGAGGAAAAGGAGACAGAAGTGATCACATGGGCTTATCAGCTGCTTCCTTTGGCTTATTAGTCAAGAGATCTGAGTAGCAATTTCCTGTCTGCTACTGGCTAACACTTTGTATGACCTTGACCAAACTGCTAAACTTTCTTGAGCTTCAGTTTTCTCATTGGTAAAATGAGAAGGTAGAACTAACTGGCTTCTAAGGGCCTGTTCATCTCCCTCCATTAATTGTTTACCCCTAAACTGTACGAGCAAAAGAAATAGAAGATTTATTAAAACTCTTCTTTATTTCAGGGATTACTAGATGTCTCTATTTGCCAGGCTGCTATGACAAATATAACATAATTGTTTTGCTAAAACATTGGGAACTTATTAGCTCACAGTTTTGAGAAGGTATTGAAAATCAAGGTATCAGCAAATCTTACTTTCTCCTGGTGTCTTATGGTGTTGACAGCTGGCAATCCTTGGGGTTCCTTGGCTTCTCTGCCTTCCATCACATCATGATGCCCTCTCTTTCCTGGCTTCTCTGTCTTTCATGTTCTCTTTATAAGGCCTTCATTAATCTGGATTTTTCCCACCCTGATTCACCTCACCACACTTTAAAAATAACATCTTCAAAAGGTCCCATTTATGATGGGTTCACACCAAAAGAGACAAGGAGTAAGGTTAAGAACCTAATTCTTAATGTTGGGGTACGTAATTCAATCTACCACACTAGGTGATTGCTTTGCCTTAGATGGAAGAAAGTCTTTCTGTGATAAATTTGTGATCCTAGACAGGATAATGTTTGAATTTCTTAGTCTCAAATTGACTCCCCTTAGCTCAGTTCTATTTTTTATCTCTAACCCTGAATTTGGCTGAATTAGAACACATCTATCTATTTTGATGAGTGAATGGCAAGTTATAGATGGGAACCATCAAGTAGATTGGGGGGCAGGTTATCTTACAGGATTGTGTGTTGATTTATTTTGATGGGATCTGCAAGTGAGATAAGGAAGAATGCAGCAGTCTTTATTACATTGTGTTGCTGCTGCCAGAGTGCTCATGTGAGAGGGATCTCAGAAGATCCTCCTTTCCCTATTGCTTTGATTTGAGTGTTCATGTTTGTGATGGTTAGGCTAATGTGTCAACTCGGCCAGGTAACTGTGTCCAGGTGTTTGTTCCAGCAAGCACTGGGCTAATTGTAATACAAGAGCATTTATGGACTTCCATCACCAGTGAGTTTACTGTGTGGGTGGCTGATTACATCTGCATCAATCAGGGAGATTGCATCATCAGTGGGTGATGCTTTTATCCAATCAGTTGAATGCCTTAAAAGGGGAAGTGATTTCAACATTCAGAGAGAATTTCCCACCTCGTCGTTGGACAGCCAACTTCTCCCAGAAACTCATCAAGGACCTTTCACCGGACTTTCATCGGTGTCCCTGGTTTGCAGCCTGCCCTCGGAACCTGGACTTGTGCATCCCCACGGTCACATGAGAGACTCTTTTAAAATCTCATATTATTGACAGATATCTCCTGTTGATTCTGTTTCCTGAGAGAACCCTGACTAATACAGCTTGGTACCGGGAGTGGTTCTTGAGGAGCAGAGTCTTAAACATGAGATGTCTGAGGTGGTTCTGGTAGTTTTGTAATTGGCTCTCTACTCTAATTGGACTCAGGGGTACTAATGACTCCTTTTCCAATAATGAAGAGGTTGCTAACAGTCCATGGTGTGAGCTGGCAATAGAGATACGCAAAATAGCATCACTGGATTCCCGTACTTCCACGCTTATAAGAAGCAATGATATGGGTGAGAGTGTTTTCAACACCTTAACAGAATTTTGTGGAGTCAAAAAGTATAATGATGTTGGCTGGCTCCTCCTAGATACTCTGGATACAGTTACAAAAGAAAGAGAAGAGTTAAAGTTTTCAAATTTGAAACTTAAATGCCGCATGAATGATATGAAAGTTTCTACGTGTGCCTTGAAAGAAAATCTTGTCTCCTGTAGCCACAGACTTGAGATATCTGAGAATCAAACCCAGACTCTGATTGTATGAGTAGCAGAATTACAGAGGAAACTAAAATCTCAACCTCGCAGGGTTTCTGCAATTAAAGTGAAGGCATTGATTGGAAAGGAGTGGAACCCCAAGGATTGGGATGGAGATATATGGGATGATGATAATATTGGTGGGGACATTGGAACCCTAAATTCTGCTGAGACTTTACCAGATAAACCTGCGATGGCCTGCCCAGTGGATACCACACCTTGTCAACCTTGTATCATCCAGCCTCCAGCCTGCCCCAGGGAGTCTGGACTTCCTTCCAGCCCTGAGGTGGGTACCAGCCAGATAGAAGGCTACACTTCCCAGCCTCTGGCCTGCCCCAGGGAGTCTGGCCCTCCTTCCAGCCCTGAGGCAGGTACCAGCCAAACTCCAGCATGCACTGCCTAACTTCCAGTCTGCCCTGAGGAATCTGTCTTCCAACCCCTGCCTGAAGAGATTAATCCTGTCTCACCAGAAGAAAATGCAAAGGAATGCCCTGAGGTCAGTAGCCTGCAAGACATCTCTAATCCTTCTCCTTACCCACACCCCCCACCCCTCTTGTCTTCGATACCCATTACTAGACTAAAATCACAACAAGCCCCCAAAGGTGAAATACAAAGTGTGATCCATGAGGAAGTACGCTATACTCTGAAACAACTACATGAGTTTTCCAACTTATATATAGAGAAACCAGGAGAATATGTGTGGGAATGGATACTAAGGGTATGGGATAATGGTGGAAGGAATATAAAGTTGGATCAGACTGAATTTATTGATATGGGCCCAATTAGCAGAAATTCTGGATTCAACACTGTAGCTTGAGGGGTTAGAAAGGGCTCTAACAGTTTGTTTGGGTGGCTGATTGAAGCATGGACCAAACGATGGCCTAGCATGTCTGATGTTGAGATGCCCGATTTGCCCTGGTATACAGTAGATGAGAGGATTCAAAGGCTTAGAGAGATTGGAATGCTAGAATGGATTTACCGTTTGAGACCTGCCCACCCACCCCAGGAATGTCCAGAGGACACACCTTTAACCAGGACTGTGAGAAATAAATTTGTAAGACTAACTCCATCTTCTCTGAAGAGCTCTGTGGTTGCTCTTCTCTGCAGTCCAGATATTACTGTAGGGGGGGGCGCTGTAATGGAATTGGAATCCTTAAACATTATGGGGATGATCGGATCTCGGTCCCGTAAAAGTCAAGTATCGGCAGTTAATCGCCAAAGGCAAGGTGGGTGTGGCTACCACAATGAAAGACAGATTCAAAACAGCACACAGAATAGTCTGAGTCGCATGGAGTTATGGCGTTGGCTAATAGATCATGGGGTACCTAGAAGTGAAATACCTGGGCAGTCTACTAAATTTCTTCTGGATCTGTATAAGCAGAAGAGTGCTTGGTCAAGTGAACAAAATCCTAACTCAAATTACAGATGCAGAGAATCACACCCCCTTAATCAATTCCCAGACTTGAGACAGTTTACAGACCCAGAGCCCCTTGAATGAGGAGAAGGCCAGGTCCCCTTGGTGAAGGATCCTGTTAAACTGCCAAAAATTTATACTGTTAATCTTCCTCCTACCTTTCCCCAGGGAGACCTACAGACTTTTGCCAGAGTAACTGTGCATTGGGGAAAAGGAAATGATCAGACATTTCAGGGATTATTAGACACTGGCTTAGAAGTGGCATTAATTCCAGGAGACCCAAAACGTCACTGTAGTCCACCAGTCAGAGTAGGGGCTTATGGAGGTCAGGTGATTGATGGAGTTTTAGCTCAGGTCCATCTCACACTGGGTCCAGTGGCTCCCTGGACCCATTCTGTGGTTATTTCCCCAGTTCCAGAATGCATAATTGGAATAGACA
>JAQZBX010071404.1:0-15240 GCA_029593785.1 Cabassous unicinctus | reverse complement strand
GTTTGCTGTGTCCATTTGCTGTGTGTTTTTTCCGTGTCTGCTTATCTCCCCCTTGCTGTGAGGTCTTGCTGCATCAGCCCACCGTGCCGCACGGGCCAGCCTGCCCTCACAAGGAGGCCCCGGGAAGCGAACCTGGGGCCTCCCATGTGGTAAACGGGGGCTCTATCGATTGAGCCACACCCGCTTCCCTGCTCATTGTTTGTTTGTCTTCTTTAGGAGGCACCAGGAATTGAACCTGGGACCTCCCGTGTGGGAGGCGGGCACTCAACTGCTTGAGCCACATCTGCTCCCTCACACCACCATTTTATGTCTTGCAAAGGAAGAAGACGGCCCCGCCAATTAAATCACGGCACAAGCAATGACCCACCTCAATTTTAGAGATGTTAGAACCCTGGGAAATGTGCATCTCAGAATCAATGAAACATGCTGTGCATTTTTTTTTGTTGTTTCGTGGCTAGGTCTTCTCTACCCCGAAAACAGGACTATGCTTATTTTGGTCGCTGCTGGGTCCCCAGTGCCCAAAACCGGGCCTGGCATACAGTAGGCGCTTAATAAATGCAGGTTGAATGAATGAATGAACTGTCTGGCCGGAGGCTGAGAAGTTTTCAAGTTCTAGTTCATCGTACCCTCACACTGCAGGCGTTGAAATTACCCACAGTTTACAAGTGGGGAGACTGAGGCTCCAGAAGGGGCAGTGACACACAGCCGAGCCTGAGACGGACCTCCTTGTCCCAGGTCCCGGCTGGCAACCTCCTGTCCTCCGCTTCCAAACCAAGGCACCCGAGGCAAACCGTGTCCGACTTTCTCCCCAACATCCTTCTCCACCGGCCGAGCATCCCCGGAACCTGTTTTGTGAAAACCTAATCACGCTTGCCCAAAAGCTGACATCGAAATTACTGCCGAGCCCTTGACTCGGGGTAATTAAGAGCATTTTTGGGACGCCGTGCTTGATTAAAAGCAGATCATCCGCTCAGAATGAAAATTCAGAAGGCAAATTGCTTTTGTTGCCGCCACGATGCTATTTTAAACCCACGCGGCTCGCGAGCTGATAAAGGCCCGTCACTCGGCTGTCAGCTTGCTCGGGACGCCCCATTTGCATTGCTCCCCAAGTTGGCTGTTTCCCTCCATCAGCGCCCCAGCCCGGCCGGCACCCCACCAGGTCCCTGTCAGGGCATCAGACCCCGTGGGGCCCGGGCTGGCCTCGGCATCACCCCCCAAACTCGCTCCCATCTCAGAGCACCCCGACTTAGCCTGGTCTCTAAGAACTCAAGGCTCCGGGGGAGGCTCGCCCCCCACATCCTGTGCCCTCTCCCTCCCAAAACTCTGCCCCGCCGTCCTGATGACCCCAGCATGAGCCACTAGGTTCCCCCCAACCCCTCTCCGTCTTCGCCCAACTGACTCCTCCTTATATTCCCAGAATTCACTTAGACTCGCTTTCCATGCCCTCCAGGTCAACTGCCTCCTCTTCCCTCCCCCTGGGCACCCCCCATCGTTGTTCCGTTCACCCACCTTGTGAACGTCCTTGGCCACACGTTCCCGCGTGGGTCCCGGGGAACCAGTCACCGCGACAGGTACTAAATCCCTTGGCGCGGTGAGGCTACGACCTTCGGGGCTCCTGGCCTCAGTGTTCCCCATCTGGAAAATGGGTTGATGTTCTGGTCCGCCTCGCCACGGGTTAGAGCACGGCCTGATGCGGCGTCAGCTAGAGGGTGAGCCCTGGGAGGACAGGGCTGGCTGTGCCTTGGTCAGGGCACTGAGGGGGGAGGCACTGGAGTGAGAGTTGCCGGGGACCCCAAGATTCTCCAGACATCAGTCCCCAAGCAGCCCCTCTCTCTGTCCTAAAGCTCTCCGTGCCATCCCCCACCCCTGCTCCTTTGATCACTCCCAGGCAGTGAAAGGAGTCCCCCATCAGGCCGTCCTCCCCAGTGGCAGCAGCGCCAACCCCTCAGTCTGTGTCCCTCGGCCACCAAGACTCCAGTGTGTCCTCATTACTTGGCTTGGGAGTCCCCTTCACCCCCAAGGGGTAGGCACCCCCACTCTGCAGAGGCTGGTGGCTGAGGAGGGTGCAGAGGCCGAGGGAAAGGAATCCAGGAAGGATTCTAGTGGAGTCCGGGGGGGTGGGGGGTGGGGGGCAAGGACTGCCATGGGAAGTCCCTCCTGCAGTCTCACCTCGGGCCAGGGAGCTTGGGGGGTCTCATGGGCCATGACGCCCAGTGATGGGGAGAGATCATATTAAAGCTGGACAATCTTGCCACTGAGGTTGTAAAATGCAGCATTGGCGCCACCGAGGAAAGTTTGAAAAACATGATAAGTCTCACGACAATACAGAACCCTGACTGTGTCTGGAGGGGACATTTGGGGTTGGGGAGACTGGGGCGGGGGTGTGTGTGTGCAAGTGCTCCTGGCGTCGAATGGGAGGAGCCCAGGGAGGCTGCTCAACACCCCACAGTGCCCAGGATGGCCCCACCCCAGAGAATGGTCCGGCCCCAAATGTCAGCCATGCCGAGGTGGGAAACCCTGATGCCAGCTGGCGTCAAGGGAGACACCTCTGCGTCAGGCCCTGTCCCGGGGCCTCTTCTGCTCTGACTCCTGGCGAGGCGGACGAAGAACACCAACCCATTTTCCAGATGGGGAAAATCGAGGCCAGAAGCCACAAACCAAATACCCAATCAGCCTCACCGTGGCAAAGGATTTAGTGCCTGTTGACGTCACTGGTTCCCTGGGACCCGGAACAGAGCTTGGCACTTAGTAGGTGCTCAAATACCGAATTGAAAAGCCAAGGTGGGATTCGAATCCAAGCCAGGGGATTCTCGGGCGCTGGGTCTGGGTGGGTTCTAACAGCCCAAAGCCCTCACTCCCAGCCCTGGGTCCCTAGAACCTTCAGCCGTCTCCGTGGGTCCCCATAGCACCCCTGGACAGCTGAGCCCCTCCACCCCTGACCAGGAGGCCTTGGGATCCGAGAGGCCGACATCTGAGGCTTAGCTCCCTTTTGTGGCCTCTGAAAAGGGAGCAGATGTTGGCGGCTCTGCCGAGGAGGCCCCAGACGGCCGCCTTTGTGCCCCGAGCTGGGTGGAATCCACCGTCCATTCATCCCACTCAATTCCATCTTCCACCTTCTGCGGTCCGCAAATCCCCCCATTCTGCCCGGCCGGGCCCAAAAGGCAGGCGTTTTTGTTCTGCTTTTCTTATCCTCCTCTGCTGTTAATCGAATCGCCTCCTCTCGGAGCTGTGGGAGGATGGGAGAAGGGAGGGAATATAAATAAATATGGAGCCTGAAAGAAAAGAGAAGCACCGCGTGTTCTGCGGAGGTTTCCATTGAAGGGGAGTCTCGCCTGCCACTTTGAAATATTGACAAAGGCAGGCGAGGGGCGAGGGGAGGGTTGGGGCTGGGTAGTCGGGGGCGAGGCATTGGGCGGGAGGATTTGGCCGGCGTGGCTGCATTGAGATATTCAGAAAAACAAATTCATCGGGATTGTCTTCTTGGCTGCTAGACGCTTGTGTTAACCCACGCTAGGGATATCGCTGGGAAAGCTCCCAGAAAAGCTTGGGAAGGGAGGCTGGGGGCTGGGGGAGGGCGTGAGGCCCGAAGGCTGACTTGGGAGCAGGAAGCAGAGCCCACCTAGGGGCCAGTCCCCTGTCAACCCCCTGACTTGCTGTGTGACCTTGAGGAACTTGCTTGCCATCTCTGTGCATTGTTTCTAATGGGAATAAGCGGCCTCTTATGTGTTGCCATCATAAGGATATGGGATCTGGGGACATTTGGAAGGTGGAAAGTGTTGGCTCGGGGTCACCCAGCCACTGGGAGGTGGGCTCCAGGTTAGGAGCTCCTTATTAGGTGCAGGGAGGAGGATCAAGGGTCTGGGGTATCCAGATAGAAGACAAACGCCGTCATTCCAACATTCCAACACACACCCCCTTGGGCACATCAGATCCCCTCCCCGGGGCCTCTTCTGTAATAATACCCCATCTGGTTTATGTCTTTTTTAGTTCAGTTGTTGAAGCTAAAACATTTACTGAGCACCTACTGTGTGCTGGGCTGTGTGCTGGGCTCTGGGGACACAGCAGTGACCACGCCAGCCCCGGTCCCACCCTCCTGGGGCCCCTGGACAGTTATAGAATGGGATGATGGGAGCGTGATGGGGGACGCGCAGGTATCCCTCTGAGCGGGGAGCTGGACGGACATTTAATACCCTGGGAAATCAACTGGAAGTGGGAATGGCAAGTGCAAAGGTCCTGAGGCAGGACTGTGCCTGACATCTCTGAGGACCACAGAAGAGTCAGGAGAGATTCGAATGGGCAGGAGCAACTGCAGGCTGTCTGGAGGATGTGGGGTGGGCAGCCAGGCAAAGGTCTGGAAACACAACCTGCCTGGAGCCAGGAAATGGAGCAGGTCAAGGGCGATCAGGCTGGAGGGGCCAGAGGCAGGTCACAAAGGAGCCTCAAATTTCCCCAGATCCCCAGGGAAGCCTTGGGAGGGTCCACCCTCTGGTGGAACGGACCCACCAGAGGCAGACACGCAGGAGGGTCCTCCAGATCTGGGGTTTAAGAGCCAGCCTGCCCGGATTCAAATCTCAGCTCTGCCACGTCCACGCTGTGTGGTCCTAGGCAAACCAACCACAGTCTCTGAGCCTCGGTTTCCCCACCTGGGCAGAGTGATAGTTCCAGAATCATAAACCTGCAAGAGGATGAAATGAATAAAACCACGAAAAGTTCAGGCCTTGGCACCCTGTAGGGCAAAAGGCTCAGGTAAAACTCATCCCCAAAAGATTCTCCGATCCCCACTTCTCTCCCACCTCCAGCCTTTTATTTGCTTTGATGACACACGCGCGCCATGTCCCTGGGTGGGCGATCTTGCTATTGTGGGGAGCTTGATTGTGGTCCCCACCCCCAGGAGCCACTCACGACGGGGTGGGGGGGTGTGGGGGGTGGCGGAAGCCCCAAAAGGGGGGGCAGAATTAATCACCATGCCATTTGCGGAAGGCATCTGTTGTCGCCAACTATTTAATAACAGGGGAAGAAAATCACGGCTTCCCTGAGGAATTAGGGGGAGGCGTTTCTCATTAGGTTTTCTTTCTGATTTTGTTTAAGGAGAGAAAAAAGCACAATAAAATCCCATTGTTGTTGGACCTTGTCAAGCCAGGGTGGGCCGGTGGTTTTCAAGGAAAGGGAATTTGTCTTCCCAGGTCTGAGAGGCTTTCGATTGACGAGGTGGCTTCTGCCTGGCCATTCGTGAATGCATCGTCCTTCCGCTCTCCAGTCTGGGTCTGCGTTGCACACAGTAGGGCCACAGAGAAATGCTGGGGCAGTGCAAATCGGTCACTGCAAGGGGGGGGTCCCTGCTCGCCGTGTGGAGGCAGGGGCAGGAGGTCTGAGTCCTTGCTACCCTTCGGGTATTCCTTCTGGAACTATTTGTTGAGCACCTACTATGTGCCTGAGCTGCTGAGGACACGGGGGCATCCCAGACAGACAACAATCCCGGCTCTTGTGGCAGATAAAAAGCAGGGTGATGGGAGCTTTGGAGGGGGGGAACACCAGGCGCTGAAAGGGCTCAGCCTGGGGCATCAGGGAAAGCTTCCTGGAGGAGGTGGCTCTGAGGATGACTTGGAACGAGCCAAGACAGGGGACTCAGGGGGGATCCCAGAACAAGCAGCCACGAGGGCAAAGGCTGCGACTCCTTCCAGCAGCTGGAGGGTGATCAGGCTGGAGGGGCCAGAGGCAGGTCACGAAGGGGCAGGACAGGAGCTCCCGGGAGGAGGAAAAGGGACAGGGCCTTGGGGCCGAGGGGAGGGGAACAGAGGGAAGAGAGGGCTTAGAGGGAGAGTCAGCAGGACTTCCCTGCAGTTTCCCCCAGTTACATCCTCTGGTCCCTTGAGGTCTTAGCCTGGAAGACACCTCCACCCAGAAGCCCTCCTGGATTCTCACGACGCCCGTGTGTCCCCCATTACGGCTGGGAGCCTGCCCCCTGTGGGCCCTGAAAGGGTGAGGCTGCTCACTCTTAGTTACCGCTGTGTCCCCAGCACGCTGTCAGCACTCTGTTCACATCGGTTGCCAAAAAAAGAGTGTGTCTGTCATTTTCACAGGTAAAGCCCTAACACGGCTCCTGGCACACAGTGGGTGCCAATCGCCCAAACCTACTTGGTTCTCGGAGTTGCAGATAAGGCCGAGGGAATTGCCAGATGCAGGCGAATCAGATTCTGAGAGAGACCAGGGCAGCCAGGGCTGCTTCCGACCACAGAGGTCTTGGAAAACATTGAAAGCAAAGAAACATCCAAAGTGCCGGCTTATCGCAGCAGAATAGTTAACAAGCAGAGGCCCCTTCTGCCCGCCGCACACCATCCGATGCAAATCATGGTGCTCTTTACAAGGTAACTGCGTGATTTATTCATTCATTTATTTATTTAGGAGGCCCTGGGGATTGAACCCAGGACCTGGTACATGGGAAGCAGGCGCCCAACCGCTGAGCTACATCCACTCCCCAGTGAGGTTGTTTTTTTGTTTGTTTGTTTTTAGGAGGTACGGGGACACGAACCTGGGACCTCATACGTGGGAAGCAGGCGCTCAACCGCTTGAGCTACATCCGCTCCCGGTGGTTTATTTTGAAACAGTAATTCCAGGTCCATCTGCCCAACAGGTGAGAATCAGCCCCCTCCTGGGGACTGGGCATCTTTCCGGGCACCGCAGACCAAGACCAAACTAAGAGAACACCACGGCTGGTCCTCATGGACTCTGGTGGGAGAGACAGGCAGGAAGGAAGCATGCAAGCAAATAAACGAACGCAGAAATGTCAGCCACTGGTAAATTCTGGATCAGAATAAATAGGGTGGTGGGGTTGAGAAACCCAGGGGTGTGCCTTAAGCCAGGGAAATCAGGGAGGGCCTCCAGGAGGAGGTGATATTTGACGGGAGAGTAGAAAGTTGAGATGGAGCCAGTCAGGTCTTCCTGGGGTAAGGAGCATTCCAGGCAGAGAGAAGAGTCTGTGCAAAGGCCCTGGGGCAGGACTGGGCCTGGCATGTTAGAGGAACAGGGAGGAGGCCCATGTGGCTGGAGTGGAGGGGGCAAGGGGAAGAGAGGAAGGAGGGGAGGGCGGGGAGAGGATGGAGAAGGTCGTACAGGACCTGGTGGGTTCCAGGGAGGATTGGGGCTTTTACCCCAAGGGAGGCAGAAGCCTGGGAGGGTTTCCATCACTTTCTGTCCCTCCCGAGCCTCTGTGACTGTCATACCAACCTCGTATGGAGAGAACCTCAGAGGGAGTCAACCTCTGAGGTTCTCTGGGGAGACAAGACGACCCTCAACCCCACACGGCCCTCTTCTTGGCCAGGTCCCACCCCATCCCAGGCAGTTCACCTCGACACCCTGAATCCTGAACCCCAGGATGGCTGGTCCATGCCCCCAAAAGGACAGCCTGGCTCGGCCCTTGACTCACGTCCCTGCCATTTTCCTGACTCCTGCCAGAGCTCACAGAATGACTTCTGTCTGGGAAAGAAAACCTCATGTTCTTGACCCACCCCCATCTGAGTCCCTGGGTGCCAAGGAGAAAGGTCATGGCCACATCCGTCCTCAAAGGGGTTGAGGGTGCAGGGGGCAAATTCCTGATGATAGTGTCTGAAATTCCACCCTTCGGATTCCACACCAGGGACCTTGTAGATGTCTTTGGGGGATCCCTGATTCACTCAACTAGTATGGACGTCGTGTCCCCTTTAAGATTAGTCTAATCAGGCTGAGCCCTGATGCCAGACTAAGCACCAACCTGGGTGAGCTCTGACCCTGGCTGAGCCCTGATCCTGACTGAGCCCCAACTTTAGACTCAGCCCCAACCCTGGCTGAGCCCTAGTTCTAGCCGAATTCCAGTCCTGACTGAGCCCTGATCCCCTACCTGAGTGAGATTTGATCCAAGATTAGGTCCAAACTCTAGACTGAGCCCCAACCCCAACTGTGTCTCAATCTGGGTGAGGTCTGACCCCAGTCTTAGCCCCAGCTCTAGACTGAGCCCCAGTTCCAGCTGAGCTCAGAATCCAACTGAGCTGAGTCCCAGTGTAGACTGAGGTCTGCGCTTGAACTGAGCCCTGACCCTGGCAGAGCCCCGATCCCAGTTGAGCCCTGTTCTCAATGGATCCCTGACCCTAGTTAAGCCTCAGCCTGTACTAAGCAACTACCTGGGTGATACCTGACCCCAGACTAAGCCCCAACTCTAGACTGAGCCCCAATCTGGCCTAAGCTCCTATCCCAGCTGAGCCCTGATCCCAGCTGAGCCCCAATCCTGACTGAGCTCTGAATCCGACTGAACTGAGCCCCAGCCCAGGCTGATCCCTGATCCTGGACTGAGCTCTGACCTTGAACTGAACCCTGATCCCAGCTGAGCCCTGATCCTGGACTGGGCTCTGACCTTGGATTGAGCCCTGACCTTGGGCTGAGCCCTGACCCTGGCTGAGCTCCAATCCCATCTGAGCCATGATCCAAACTGAGCCCCGAATCCAACTGAGCTGAGCCCCAACACAGGCTGAGCCCTAACTCTGGACTGAGCTATGACCTTGAGCTGAGCCTTGACCCTGACTAAGCCCTGATCCCAGCTGAGCCCAGTTCTCAAATGAGCCCTGACCCCATCTGAGTCCCAGCCTGGCCTGACCCTAGCCCTGGGCTGAGCCCCGACCCTGGACTGCAGCCCTACCCCTGCCCGACTCTAAACTTCAGTTTCCCAACTCATCCCTCTAAATCCTAAACCCAACTCTAACTTCGCCTTACAGGGACACGCTCTGTGACCCAGGCCAGCTTGGCTTGTTCCAGGAGGGACAGGGGTCCCAACCCACCTTCTCCCCTCGGAGCCCCCAATAACTGGAGACTTCCCAGGGGCCTGGGGCAGCGAGTGAGCCTCAAATGCTCCGGCCTTGGAGGCCCTGCTGGACGCTCCATCTACTGCCCAGCAGGGGCTGCATTAGCCGCTCAAAACCCATTCGGGGAAATTAGAGCAGAGGCCTCTGCAATAATCACGGGTCATTCTCGTCTCAGTTCCCAGGCTCTCCTGCAGTGATGACAGCCCAGCAGCGGCTGTGGGGGTGGGGGGGTTGGGGGGGCCCCGGGGAACTGGGGGTTCCCAGCCGGCCGGCTCAGGCCTTCTCCAAACCAGCTGGAGAAAGAAAAGTCCAATAACTGGGGCGCTGAAAGAGTCACTTTTCTGCTCTGCCACCTTCCATGGTTCCCAGCTGCCAAAGGCTTCATTCAGTCCTCAAGGTTCAACCTGACAACCAAACAGCAAGTCATGGCAGCACCACGGATAAAGCCTGCTCTGCTGGTTCTCCATCTTTTTTCCCCACAGAGTTTGTGGGTTTCCTGAATGCCCTCCAACCTCAGTGGCTCGTGAGGTAAAGTGGGGCCATGTTTGTATTTAATTCAGAAATAGGGTGGACTTCAGGACTGGTTTGATCCAGCACTTCAACAGGACATCCAGAGTCAAGGTTCATTCTCTCTTCTGAGATCTAGTCACAGCTTCTATCCCAAACTCCCTCAAGTTTTTTCCCACCCCAAGATTCCTGCTCACACAGGGGCCTCCACCTAGCTAAACTACTCTACCCCTCCTATCTGCCCCCCTCCCCGCCATCCAAATCCTCAGCCCAAACGTCATGCCCACAGATAGAACAGCAGTGTGGTTCCTGGAAAGAAAGATCAGGAAGTTGGCTGCTATCCAAACCAGGACTTCTCTGTCCCTCTCTGGGCCTCAGTTTCCCCATGTGGAAAATGGGGACTTGAATCCAGGAGCACTTGGAATCTCTTTCAGCTAAAGTTCTGTGAGTCTGGAGTCCCCATGTGGGGGTTCATTGGTGACGAATCCTCTCAGTGGCCATTTTAGCGTGGTAATAACAGCTGACGTTAATTGAGCGCCCACTATAGCTACATTTTTTGGGGGGGCTCTGATAGCCTCCAGCCCTCACCATCATCTATGATGTAAGCCCTGGGGTTAGCTCCATTTTACAGATAAGGAAACTGAGGCCCAGAAAGGTCCAGCTTCTTGCTGAAAGTCACACAGCGGGTAGAGGGTAAAACCAGGACTTAACTCCTATGTGCCTGTTTTAGTCTGCTAAAAGCTGCTGGGAGCAATATACCAGGAATGGATTGGATTTTATAATGGGAATTTATTAGGTTAAAAGCTTACAGTTCGGAGCCTGTGAATATGTCCAAATTAAGGCATCATCAGAGATGCTGTCTCACCAAAGGTCGTCTGCAGATGATGCTGGACTCCTGCCACGTGGCAAGACACGTGGAGTCATCTGCTTCTCTTTCAGGAATCATTGCTTCAGCTTCTGGCTGCTCCATCTGTGTCTTCTTCCCTCCCGGCTTCCTCTCCGAGCTCGTGGGTTCCTTCTCTCCATCTCTGTGGCTTTCAGTCCTCCAGCAAGAGGACCAAGTCCCATGATCCAAAAGCCCTTGACCAAAGTGATCCAACCAAAAGAATTCCACACCCACAGGAATGCATTGTTTTAAGAACATGATCTTTCCTGGGATCCACGAAAATCTTCAAAGTGCCTGAGTCCAGACTCCACATTCTCAGCTCCCAGCTGGGATTTCTGGGTCCGAATCTTCAATTCTGGCAACTGGGAGCAGGGCAGAAAGAAGCTTTTTCTCCCACGAATGCATCTCCAGGTTTGTAACGTAGTCAGTGAGTGCCTGGGACTCAGTTTACCTCCTGGGAAACTTCCCTTTCCCATGCAGCTGCTTCCACGTAACTGACAAGTGTTCCTCCTTCTCTTACAGATGTGGAAACTCAGATTCAGAAAGAAGTGATTCTCGTAAGATCTCCCAGCCAGAGAGTTCAGCGGTGCCTTGTATCAGTCAGGATGGGCTGGGTGTGGTGCAGTAACAAATAACCCTGTTGAGCCAGCCTCTAATTTGGCTCCAATGAGCCTTGCCTCCTGGTATCACATCCGCATGAGTCTCCTCCCACCCTGAATCAGAGTTAATCCTTGTGATCCATAGAATATGGTGAACCTGAGCATGAGTGACTCCCAAGGCCAAGTCACAGAAGGTACGGCGACTTCCTCCTGGTTCTCTTGAAACACCTGCTCTGGGGGAAGCCGGCTGCCATGTTGTGAGGGAGCTCAAGCACCTCCTCCAGCCCCAGCTGACATCTTCACTGTGATAGACCCAGCAAAACCCTTGTGACCCACAAAATCACAAGACGTATGACATTATTTCAAGCCACTACATTTTAAAGTATTTCATACAATCCATAGTAACAGGAGCAAACCCCCCAATCTCAGTGGACTTAAACCAACTAGGGTTTATGTATCACTCATACTATATGCCCAAAACAGGTTGGCAGGGGACCTATCTCTCAAGGCAACCCTACCAAGGAGGTTTTCTCATCTCCATTTTATGGTTGCGGGAACCAGGGCCCAGAGATAGCAAGACACTTTCCCAATGCCCCACAATGAGTCAGAGGCATTTCCAGAGGGGAAATCTGCTCTAACAGCTCTCCATCTTTCTTCCCACAGAGTTTATGGGTTTCCTGAATGTCCTCCAGCCTCAGCAGCTCATAAGACCAAGCAGGGCCATGTCTGCATTTAATTCAGAAGTAGGGTGGAATTCAGGACTGGTTTGACCCAGCATTTCAACAAGGCAGCATTTCAACAAGCTCCCGCTCACCCACCTCTTCCCACCTCAGCAAGAATCCAAGTTCATTCTCTTCCCAGGAATCCAGGTGTTGAAAAGTGGCTGCTGGCAAATAAGGGGGACAATGCTTTCTCATTCATGTCCAATAAGAGAGAGAGAGAGAGAGAGAGGGAGAGAGAGACTGGATTCATAAAACTCTCTCTCTTAAAAGCAAGAAAGAATGTTCCATGGCTTCCCTTGCCTCTCATTGGTTAGAACTGATTTGCATGGCTCATTTGGAACTAGACACCCCATCTTTATGCCCTGCTCTACTCTCTTTGCCATCGCGTTCATCACCTACACATGTTATTAACTTATCATGCTCACTGATAAATGTCTATCTGACCCCACTAGAAGGTCAGCTCATGAGGACAAGGGTATCTGGCCATTTCATTCCTTATTGTATCCGAGTGCCCAGAACAGTGCCTGGCACAAAACAGAAGCTCAATAAATATCGAGTGACTGAATGACGTAGGCAGGATCACCCTTAGAGAAAATACACATCTCTCCTGAGGCAAGTGACCAAGGAAACTTGGGAATCTGTTAAGTAGGATGCAGAGGGCTGGGGATATTTTTCCCTGGCTCTCTCCCTGCAGAGCTGCTGCAGCCTGATTCCATCAATTTCTCAAGGACTCCATTCTTGACAAGTGACCCCACCCCCCAACCTCTTTGGGGTCCGGAAAATTCTTCTTCCCTTGCTCTCTCAGGCCTGGGGGGAGCAAGGGCTCCCCACCTTTGCCAGTCTGGATGCTACATCATCCTCTGGTGATTTCCCTTAATCTTTCCCATGTCTCTGGAAACAGCACCTCTCTTAAACTTAAAATTTTAGACTACCAATATTTGAGTGAGCCAGCTGTTTTCTGCTGGAAATTTCCATCTCTTCATTTCCCTCCTTGCTGCCTCAACCCCCTCACCAAATGCATCGTTCCTCTTCTAAGTTACAAAGGAGCCCAGTGAATGCAAGTAGAAATGGAGGGGAGGTCTACACTAGCAACCTCAGCTCCCAAACGCCAGGCTAATAAGAGAAGCTAGCTACCCTTACTTAGGAATTTATGCTGCCAGGTTCCGTCCTCTGTCTTCTACCCACATGGTCTCATTTAAACCTCATGGGTGCTCTTATAAATCCTGTTTTACAGATGAGGAAACTGAGTCTCAGTACATTCAAAGTAGCTGTATATAGAGGTAATAAGTCCCAAAGCCAGGCTTCTGTCACACTCTAGCATTCATGTCTTTTAACTTCTCTTCCATGATTTCTGTTACATATGATTTCTCCCAGCTCTGACTCTCCTCATAGCCACCAAAGCCAAGAAAAACAAATTAGTTTATTCCTCATCTAAGGCATCTCCAGATTTCACATTTTCCTGGGCAGGTCCTTTTTATTTATCGTGTCTAATAGAGCATGGCTGCAATGTCGTCTTTCACCAGTAGAGGTCGCCCACACACACACTTTCAATCCTGCATGAATCCCTGCCCTGGTTTGTAGTAGAGTGAACTTGAAACTGTGTTATATGATTACCTAGGAGTCAGGAACACCTCAGCATAGAGACGCATACACTACTGGGCTCAGTGGGGTTGGGCCTTTAACAGTCGCTGATTCTGAAACTGTGAGGCCGGTGATATTGGCCGCATTTTATAAACTGAAGAACTGAGGTCCCCAAGAGGGCACAGCTACAGACCGCCTGGTTTCTATATGTGGAAGTGGATACCTGACATCCAACCCCTTGGTAAATCCTGTCCCCCACTGCTTCCAAAACCTATCCAAACCACCACATATCCAACAGGATGGCTATTATTTTTAAAAAAGGAAAAGAATAGTAGGCAAGGATGCGAAGAAATTGGAACCCTCGTGCATTGCTGTGGAAATCAATATGGCTGTTTTCAAAAAAGTTAAACTTAGAATTACCATATGAACTGGCTCTTCCATTCCCAGGAATAAACCCAGAGAAATGGAAAACAGGGATTCAAACAGATACTTGTACACCGATGTTCATAGCAGCACTATTCACCATAGCCAAAAGGCAGAAGTAACTCACGTGTCCGTCAACAGGTGAAAGGATTTAAAAAAAAAAAAAAAGTATGGTCTAGGAATACAATGGAATATTATTCAGCCCTGAAAAGGAATGAAGTTTTGATACAGGCTATGACATGGATGAAACTTGAAGAGATTATGTTGAGTGAAAGAAACCAGTCACAAAAGGAAAAATACTATATGATTTCATTTACATGAAATATTTACAAATAGCAAATTTGTAGAGACAGAATGTAGATTATAGAATCCCAGGGTTTGAAGGAAAGGGGGAGCTGTGGCTTGGTGGGTGGAGAGTGTTTGTAAAGTTTAGATATTAAAAAAGAAGAAGAGAAGGAAGCGGATGTGGCTCAAGCAGTTGGGCACCCGTCTCCCACGTGGGAAGCCCAGGGTTCGGTTCCCGGTGCCTCCCTTTAGGAGACAAAACAAACAATGAGCAGAAAACGAGTGTAAACAACAAGCAAAAACAACAAGCAAACAGACAAGGGAGCCATCTTGGGGCGAGGGGAGAAGAAATTCATCCAGAATCTTGCCACTCCCTCTTCCTCCTCTGTCTCTGCCCTGTCCATCTCCATCATCTCCCACCTGGACCAGTGCAGTTGCGTCCTCTCTGTGCCCCCCACGGCTCCCACCCTGGCCCCACAGTCTGTCCTCCCTGCAGCCACCAGAGGGTGCCTGGGAGCACCTGCATTAAGTCTTACGCTTCCTCTGCCCACAGCCCTCCCAGGAAGACTTCCTGGAGGAGGTGATAGATGAGCCAAGAGTTCAACAAGACCAAATTAGCCAGCAAAGAGGGGCAGTGGCTAGCTCCTGCTCACACACCTCTTCCCACCTCAGGCCTGCAACCCAATGCCTTCTCTGCCTTCCTCTTTGTCTCCCGACAAACCAGGGCAGAGCTGGGGCGAGCACTCAGCTCCCCCTGCCCACAGGGTTTTTCCAGTTCCCCATCTCTTTAGGCTGTGATGCTGAGCTCTGTGTCTCCTCATTTTCTTGTTCATCCCAGAATCTGTTCTCCTCATCTGGGAAAATGGGAATCCAAGAGATAATGCCCAGGTCTAGTTCAGAGAATGTGCTCAGTACGAGTTCTTATTAATCAGCAGTATTATTTTATGACCGGAAGCTCCGTAACGATGTGGTCCAGACTCCCTTGCTATCCCCTGGCCTTTGGTGCCGCCGTCACCTCCTCAGAGAAGCCCTCCATGATTGTACTGCCTAAAATCTCCCCACCTCTAGCCGCTTCACGGCACGACCCTATTTTACTCCTTTCGCGAGCTCTGAAGCCACTTCTGTGTTTATATACTCGCTCATCAATTGTCCTTCTCACTCCTGACTAGAATTTAAACTACATAGGGAAGCGGGTGCGGCTCAGTGGATGGAGCCCCCGTTTACCATATGGGAGGCCCGGGTTCGCGTCCCGAGGCCTCCTTGTGAGGGCACGCCGGCCTGAGCGGTGCGGTGGGCTGATGCAGCAACCTCACGGCAGGAAGCGGGTGTGGCGCAATGGATAGCGCACCCGTTTACCATATGAGAGGCCCCGGGTTCGCTTCCCGGTGCCTCCTTGTGAGGGCAGGCCG
>JAQZBX010071403.1:0-15241 GCA_029593785.1 Cabassous unicinctus | reverse complement strand
ATGCAATTAAATAAAATAAAAAATGAGAGGGCAATTATCTCAGATCACACAGAAATAATGAGTATCATAAGAGGATACATAAACAATCTGTATGCCAAAAAGATGTATAATGTAGATGAAATGGATAAATTTCTAGAAGCACACAAGCAACCTACATTGATGAAAGAAAAAATTGATGAACTCCAGCAACCAAACAAAAATAACAACATTGAAAAAGCATTTGACAGAATACAGTATCCTATCTTTTTAAAAACATTTGAAAAGATAGGGATAGAAGAAAACTTCCTCAACTTGATAAAGGGTATTTATGAAAAACCCACAACTAGTATTACACTCAATGGTGAAATGCTAAAGTCTTTCCCTCTAAGATCTGGTAAAAGACAATAAGGCCCACTATCACTGTTCTTATTTACCATTGTGTTAGAAGTACATGCTGGAGCATTTATGCAAGAAAAATAATTAAAGGATGCAAATTGCAAAGGAAGAAGTAAAAATTTCACTCTTTGTAGATGACATGATCCTATACATATATAGCCTTGAAAAATCTACAACAAAGCTTAAAGAGCTGATAAATGAATTTAGAAAAGTGGCAGGATATAAGATCAACATGCACAAATCAGTAGCATTTTTGTACACTAATAATGAGTGATCTGAGAAGGAATCAAGGAAAAATGGCATTCTCAATCACAACTAAAAAGTCAAATATCTAGGAATAAACTTAACTAAAGATGTAGAGGACTTCACAAAGAAAATTTCACAACATTTTAAAGTAAATCAAAGCAGAACTAAGTAAATGGAAGAATATTCTAGGTTCATGATTTGGAAAACTAAACATCATTAAGATGTCTATCCTTCCCAAATTAATTTACAGGTTAAAAACAATCCCAATAAAAATTGCAACAGCAATTTTGTTAACTGGGAAAGCCAATTCAATACCATGTGCATTGTCTTGGCACAAGGAGAGACATACTGACTAATGGAACTGAATTAAGATTTCTGTTATAGATCCTCTCATATATGATCTACTGATATTCAACAAGATCACCAAGGCATCTCAAATGGGACAAAATGCCCTCCTCAAGAAATGGTTCTGGGAGAACTGAATATTCATATCAAAAAAAAAAAAAAGAGAAGATCACCATCTCATGCACTATACAAAAGTTAACTAAAGAAAGATCAAAGACTTAACTATAAGAGTCAAGATCATATATCTCCTTGAAGATAATGTAGGGAAACATCTAGGAGTTCTTGTAGTAGTATATGGTTTCATAAACTTTACAACAAAATCACAAGCAAAAAAAGAAGAAAAGAGGTAAATGGGACCTTCTCAAAACTAAAAACTTTTCTACTTCAAAGTAGTTTGTTCCAGAAAGAGAAAAGGCAGCCTATTCAATGGGAGAAAATATTTAGGAAATACTTGTCTTATTAGGACCTAATATACAGCATATACAAAGAAATCCTACATCTCAAAATAAAAGACAAACAACTCATTTAAAAAATGGTGATGAAATTTAAGTAGAAACTTTTACTAAGAGGAAATACAAATGGCTAAAATTCCCATGAAAAGATGTTCAACATCATTAGTTATTAGGGCAATGCATATCAAAAGCACAATGTGATATCATTTACACCTATTAGACTCATGGTTATTAAAAAACAGAGAAATACATGTGTTGGAGAGGATGTGGGGAAATGGAAACACTCATCTACTACTGATGGGAATGCAGAATGTTGCCAATATTGTGGAGGACAATAAAGTGGTAACTCAGGTAGCTAAGTATAGAACTCACATATGATCGAGCAATCCCACTGCTTTTTTATATTCCCAGAAGAATTGAAAGTAAGGATATGATAAGGTATATCCATACCAATGTTCATAGTGGCATTTTTCACTATTGCCAAAAGTTGGAAGTAACCCAAGTATCCAAAAGTAGATGAATGGATTAGCAAAATGTTTTATATACATACAAAGGAATATTACTCAGCAGTAAATTTTCTTCAACATCCAAAGATATCAGCCATTTTGAAAGATATCTCCATTCAATTGACTATTTTCAATAAAGCCTGGGGTTTGCTAGGTATTAGCAATGATGCTTTTCATTTTCATACTTTTCCATTTTGACCCTGGCAACTCTCTGATCTCTTAATCTGAATAGCCAAGGTATGCCTTTACTTTGTCCCAGCATGAATAATGGATGCCAGGGATAGCTAGGGGAGTATTCATAGCTGTATTTGTGAAATGTTTAAAAGAGAAGTTAAGTTTCCAAATAAGGGTAGTTTGATTCCTGGCTCTTATGGACTGAGCAACCAAGTAGAATTGGTGGCTAGATGCCAGGTAAAGTTAACTGGAAACATATAGATAAACCATATCTTCAACTCCTAGGGAAATGGAATAAAGAAGAATAGATTTGAGAGGAACATTCTCTCAGTACAGCTTTGAATGCATCCCACAGATGTTGATATATTGTGTTGTCATTTTCATTCATTTCAAGGCAGTTATTGGTTTCTTTTGCAATTTCCTCCTTCAACCAATAAATGTCTAAGAGTGTATTTTTAAAAATTTCATATCTTTGTGTCTAATCTGTTTCTTTGCCCCTTACTGATTTCCAGCTTCATTCTATTGTGGTCAGAGAAATTAATTTGTATAATTTCAATTTGTCTGAATTCATTGAGATTTGTTCTGTGAGTTAGCATGTAGTCTATCCTGGAGAATGGCCCATGTGCAGTCAAGAAGAAAGTATATCTCATCATATTTGGGTGTAATGTTGTGCATATGTTTATTAGATTGAGATCCTCTATTGCATTATTCAAAGCCTTTGTTTCTTTGTGATTCTCTGCCAAGATATTCTGTCTAATGGTGATAATGATGTATTAAAGTCCACCCCACCCCCCATAATTATAGAGGTATCTATTTCTCCACTAATTTTTTTCAATGTTTGTCTCATATACTTTAAGGCAACTTGGTTAGGTGCATAATGGTTTATGATTGTACTTTCTTCTTGGCATATTATCCCCTTCATTAATATATAGTGGCTTTTTTGTCTCTTACAATAGTTTTTCATTTAAAGTTTATTTTGTCCAGTATTAGTATAGCTATTCCCCCCTCCTGCTTTGGGGTTATTGTTTGCTTATAAAATTGTTTTCCAACCATTCACTTGCAACATCCTTGCATCCCTGGGAATAAGGAGAGTTTCTTTTAGACAGCACATAGATAGGTTATAATTCCTTATCCATTCTGCCAATCTATTTTCTTTTATTGGAGAGTTTAATCCATTAAAATACAAAGGTATTACTCTAAAGGCAGTAATTACAATAACCATATTTTCGTTAGGTTAATATATCTCATATGTTGTTTGTATTTCTCATTTTATTTTTTTAGTTATTCTTTCTAATAATCTCCTTTTCTACACTTTCTTCCTGCCTTCTCTCTCCTGCTTTTTCCTATCAACCTGAAAAGCTTCATTTAGTATTTCTTGATGGGCAAGTTTCTTGTTGGCAAACTCTCCTAATTTCTGTTTACCCGTGAATATTTTGAATGTTCCCTCATTTTTGAATGCCCACTTTGCTGGTTACAATATTCTTGGTTGGCCATTATTTTCTTTTAGCACTTTAATAATGTCATACCACTTCTTTCTCACCTCCATGGTTTCACAAAAGAAATCAGTGATTAATTTTATTGAACTTCCCTTGTATGTAATGGATCTCTTTCTCTTGCTGCTTTCAGTATTGTCTCTTTATCTTGCACCATTGATAATTTGAAAGGTATATGTCTCAGGGTTGGCCTGTTAGGATTTGCACTGTTTTGAATGCACTGTACTTCCTGGATATGTATATCCAAGGCCCTTAAAAGAGTTAGGAAATTTTCATGCCATGATTTCCTCCAACACTGCTTCTCTACCCTTTACTTTCTCTTCTTCCTATGTGATGCCCATCATACATATATTAATGCATTTCATGTTGCATATTCCCTGAGTCTCTCCTAATTTTTTTCTATCTATTTTATCTATATGTTCTATCTGGGTGATTTCAGAAGTACTATCTTCAATGTCACTAATTCATTCCTCTGCTTGTTCAAATCTTGCTATTATGTGCTTCCATCATATATACAATTTCATGCACTATGTCATTTATCAACATCAGATTTGTTATCTTTTTATATTTGTTCATGATTTATTCGATATGGTCCCTCACTCTCTTATAATATTCTTTTCATTCACTTCATTAAGTGGACTCATGATATTTGTTTAAACATCCTTGATTAGTTCTTCCATGTTCGGCATTTCCTTCTGTTTTTAAGTTTGCTCACTATAAAGGGCCATGTCTTCCTGTTTCTGTGTATGGCTTGTAATTCTGGTGCCTAGTCACCTTCTTATTTTGATGCGCTTATTCAGATGGTTAGCTTCTCTTTCTTCTCTGGGGTTTATTTTATTTTGTTTTGTGTTATGGTTACTCTTTGTCATTTCATTCCACTTATTCTATATACTTGTTGTCTGTGTTTCCCCATAAAATATTAAGACATAAAAAAGGAAGGAAAAGAGAAGAGAAAAAAATTAAAAAGGGAAAAGATGGGAAATGAACTTTGAAGGACCAGGTAGAAAAGAAAAAGTAAACATGTATTAAGTGAAAAATCAAGAAAAATAAAAAGCATTAAAAATAAAAAGATGGACTAAAAAAAGAGAGAATGGAAAAATTGAATGAAATAAAAGACTAAAAAGTTGAGAAGAAAAAAAGTGTGGAGTAAACAAGAGAAGTTGGAACAACCTAAAATCAATGGAAGAGGGAAAATGAAACAAGCAAACAAACAAACAATTAAAGAAATAAATAAAAACCAGATAAAAGAGAAGAAAAGAAGTAAATAAAGCAAGAACAACAAGAAAAAAACTAATAAAGTTTTCCCTCTCAGGCCACTAGGAACCACCTTAGCCTGCTGGTACTCACAAATCACTTTACAGCCTGCCTTCCTCAGGTAAGGTACCTTAGTGTTGAGAAAAGAATAAGGGAAAAAATTAAAAGTAAGAAGTCAAATAACATAAAAAAGGAAATATTAGTCAAAGTTCCCTGTCCCGAGGCATCTGTCCTTCAACCCCTGATCTTTGTAGCTTCTGGGGTGCCTCTCTCCACCCCTTTATCATTCAGGCCTTTGGGGCTTTTTAAAAGGAGATACTGGTGATTTAACCCAGGACTCCATCAATTAAGTTAATCATTTAAAGTCTTCTGAGGCTTTTTTTCTGCATTTTCCTGCTCTCAATTACCTCTGCATGTGGCGGCCTGCCTGATAAGTTCCCCTGCCCCTTTTCCTTGAAGCTGTTTCAGTTCAGGCTGGTGGTTTTTTTTTTCTTGCCTGCCCACCTTACTTTCCCTTCTGCTACAGCTTTCTCCTCATGAGTTGGCCTGGCACTAGTACGACATACCTGATATTCCCACACCTCCTCCCTCAAGAAACTCCTGGTTAAGAAGATGCTCCCCTGGTCACTGCAGGTGGGGAAATTAACTCACTCTAGGAGCTGCTGAACACTGGTCTTCCAGCCAGGTCTCTTCCCTGCCTTACCTCACCCTCTGAGATGGCTTATGTGTCCTGTCTCCTATAGATTTTCTCCCTCACCCCACCCCCACAGCCAACTGGGTCCCCATCTCAAGTTGCCCTTGCCAATTGCCACTGCAGTCCTATAGCCTCCCTTCTGCCTAGTAAATCTTCCTACCTTTCCACAGTTTCCAGAGGAGGATTGAGTGGCCATTCCCCACTCTGCCATCTTCGAGCTCCAATTGCATGTTCTTCCTGCAATAATCAGATATTATTATATTTGTTGTAGTTACAAATTTAATCAAATCATGAATAAGCAATTAGAACCTCAAGTCATCCTTTGACATCTTAGGTAATTTTGATACTTCATAATTTACTTCAATGAGCTTTTGCATTTCTTGAACCTGGTAATCCTTTCATTAAAGACTCTTCTAGTAATATTCTGAACATCCAGTCAATGATTGTCTAAACATGTGACAGCATCTTCCTTAATGAAACCAACATGTATGCACACAGACACACAGAGTGATAAGCAGAAAATAAATAAAAGATTTTAGCTTACCAAGTTGTGTGATAATGACAGAAATATAGTACAATTAACAACAAGCCAACAAACCTGCCAGCTGTTGCCTTGGCTAAGATTAAATATATTTCATTTTATTTACTTCAAAAATTTTTAGTCATTTCCAGTTCCAAATTCAACCCGCCATTGCATTAATCATACAATGTAATTCATATTTAAATTCTTGCCCTTGTTAATTTTTTTCTGGCTCTCTCAATATGGTTTCCTAAGTTACAAGGAGACATTCAGAGAATCCATAGTTAAGAAAAAGGAGAGGGAGGGCATTTAACCTAAAACAGAACATCCTTTCAAATTTAGGCTTTATTGCTTGAACACCAGGGTTAGAAAATGAGCTCAGGAAATTCAAAGTCATAGCTGAAGCTTTTCAATAGAATTTTTGTATATGCATTCTTGAGTTTGCCATTCACTGTCTTCAATGAAAAGAAGAAAAACAAATGCTGAAATAATATTTATTCATATATAGTTATATACCAAAGACTGGACAAATTCCTTTATGTACATTACCATATCTATTCCTCAAAATAATTGCATAGCCAAAAGCAAAACAGTGTAAAACTGGTAAAATATACTTAAACACATATGATAGACAAAATATATTTTCTTTTAATATAAATAAATTTCACAAATCAGTCTTAAAAATGGCAACACAAATCAAGAATTGGCCAAAGTACCAATTTTAAATAAATAGCACAGTTTTGGAATAGAATATAAAATATAAAATAAATATCCATGAGTCCATACTAATACAAATGAGTGATTGACTGAAAAAACAAATGGAAGAAAAGACAAATCCCCCATATGGAACAATTCCAAATGATTTATATAAAATCTACACTTGCTAGGTGGTAGATCATAACTCCACTTTTTAGTGTGGTATGCACATAGTGACTTCCTTCCAAAGAGTAGAGTATGGAAAGGGAAAGGGGAAAGAATAATTTCATTGTGGAAAAACTTGGCAAACTCCACCTCAGCCAGGTGATCAAGGTTAACATCAACAGTTCTGAGTCATATTGTTATTATATACCTTTGATATTAATGTGATGATTTGGAATTTTATTTTCCCTTGGTGATCTTTCTCCCCAAAATCCATAACCCCATTATATTTTTTATAAAAATATCAAACAAACTCCATCAGATGAATAATGTCCCAAAAGCCTGAGTAGTCCTCCTCAGTACTGTCAAGGTCATGAAAAGCAAGGTAAGTCTGAGAAACTGTCACTGTTTGGAGGTGCCTAAGTCAATATGATTATTAAATCTAATGTGGTATCCCAGATGGGATTCTAGAATAAAAAAAGAATGCTAGGGAAAACCTAAGGAAATCTGAGTAAAATAGGGAATTTAGTTAACACCAATACATTATCATTGTTTAATTGGTTGTGACAAATGTACCATATTAATGTAAATGATAATAGGGGAAACATAGAATGAAATATATGGGAACATCTATACTATCTGTGCAACTTTTCTGTAAATCTAATATTATTCTTAAAGAAAACCTTTATTTAAAAATTATGAACCTGGAAATATATTTGTAGTTAAAACAGTTTATCAGCTACCTAATGAATATCAATCATGTAAAACATTGTGCTCTACATCTTGGGGTACACATATATTTCTAGGACAAAATTTGTATAGAAGAAAATATTCCCTCTAATATTTGCCTTTAATTTTAGTAACATAAAAAAAGCAAAGTAGAAATTTACCTACCACTTCAGTGTATATACTATGTGACAGGTACCATAACAGGAATTTGGCATGCGAACGCTTAAACCTGCTCCAAAACTCTTTTAGTCATTATTAATTCATTTAATAGCTAAGTAAAGTGTGATTCAGAGATAGTAAGCAAATTGTCTTTATCAAATTACTAGAGAGCAACAATGGTGGAATTGAACTCATTGTGTAAAACAAAATCCCCTGGCTTTATCCTATTATTTATATATTTATTTTCATAGAATGGTTTTAAAGTAATTTTGGTTTGAAGAAAAATTGTGCTAAAAGTAAAGAGATTCCTGATATATATCCTCTCCTCCATTGTTTCTACTATTATTAACCTCTTGCATTATTATGGTACAGTTTTTACAATTGTTGAATATATATTGATACATTAATGTTAACTAAAGTCTATAGTTTACCTTATGGTTCACTCTTTACGTTGTATAATTCTTTTCACTAATGCATAATGCCACTTAGCCACCATTACAGTATCACACAGACTAATTCCTTTGCCATAAAAATGCTCTGTTCTCTGCCTATTCACCACCACCCCCATTTCATTTTATATGATGTGATATGTAAGTATTATATACATAATCCTATATAAAGGATTTTGGATTATTAACATATTTACATACCAAGAAGTAGTGGTAGACACCTTTAGGTTCAATTCTTTAATATTATCCTTGCCTTTCAGTAAGCTATGGCCAAGTTAGGACCTATAAGAAATGATATCTGAGTTTAGTCTTGAAGGTTTAGTAACAGGTAACAAGATGAAGAGAAAGGAAGAGGCACTCCAAAGGGAAGGAACGACAAGAATGCCCACAGTATCTAGCTTCCTTATCAATGCTCTCCTGATCCATGGATTCAAAGGTATCTCATCATACGTCTTTGAATCTCTGCAACTTGAACCATAGTCTGTGCCCTATCTCTTCTGGTAGATATTTGTCTTTAAGTCACATGATTTTTTTTCTCTCTGTTCTTCATGATAAAATTTGATTTGATTTTTGCTCTCTTCCTAGAAACAGGCAGTTAAATTCACCATTCTGCCCTTACACAATGCATAGACTTCATTTGTAAAGGCTGGACCTACACTAGCATATAGCCAGCCCTAATGCCCAGGTCCCAGAACCAATGGTTTTCTGGTAATGCCCCTCCTTTCATTTCTAATTAAGTTATTTGCATATTCTCTTTTTTCACTTTCATTCTGTTAATTTTATTGAACTTTCAAAGAGCCAAATTTTATTTTCATTTTCCCCCTCTATTATTTTTAATTCTTTGTTTCATTTATCTCCACTTTAATCTTCTCACTTTATTTATTGATTTAATTTTTAATATATTTAATTTATTTTTAAATGATACTTAGATTACATAAAATGTTACATTAAAAACATATAAGGGATTCCCATATCCCCACTCCCCACACCTCCCACTTTTCCCCACATTAGCAACTTCTTTCATTAGTATGGTTCATTCATTGCAATTGATGAACACATTTTGGAGAATTGCCACTAAGAATGGATAATAATTTATATTGTAGTTTAAACTCTCTCCTACTCAATTCTGTAGGTTATGGCAGGATATATAATGCCTGTATCTGTCTTTGCAATATCATTCAGGTCAATTCCAAGTCCTGAAAATGCCCCCATATTAAACATCTTTTTTCCTCTCCCTTACTTCAGCACCTCCAGTGGCCACTGTCCCCACATCAATGATATAATTTCTTTCATTGCTAGAATCACAATAATTCTATAGTAGAATAATAGCCTATTCTATTCCATATTTTAATCCCCAATCTTGAGGATTCCGGGATGTGTTGCCCACTCCACCTCTAATTGAGAGGAGGGTTTGATCCCATATGGTTCATGGATGGGACTCTCTTGCTTGCAGTTGTAGACTCTCTCCGTTCCTTGGTGTGGTGGTTGTCCATCCTCACCTCCTTGTTAGTTGTCCTGTGTGAGAGTAATGAACTGGTGAGTAGTTCATTACTACTCAACTCTGCTGAGACTCAGGGCCAAAGTGGCACATGGACAGCCCAGAGATTCAAGAGTCTTGGATGTACACCAACTCCAGTACCAACTGGAGTATCACCTCCAGTTCAGGTAAAAGGGACAGAAGAGGCATGTGTAGAGAAGTCACATCTGAGTCCAGCTGTGCCCGAGTTGGGAGCACAAACACCAAATTAGGGCCCACTGGCAAGTCACCAAACTCTGGAACTGTCATAACAATAGGACCTGGGTGTTTGCAGAGCCCTCAGTAGCCACAATATTTTGGGTAGTATCTACTTTGGCTGTCTATGAGATCCTGCTGAGATGTACATAAGCGTTACTTCTCTGATTATCTCCCTACTCACTTTGAAGTCTCTTAGCCATATAAACTCATTTGTCTTTACCTTTCCCCCCTTTATTCAAGGTCTTTTTCCAGTTGATTTACAAGCCATTGTGGGGTAGTAACCCCTCTGGACCAGGGAGGCTTATCCCCAGGAGTTATGTCCCATGTAGTGGGGAAGGTAATGTATTTATATGCTGTGTTTGGCTTAGAAAAAGGCCACATTTGAGCAACATGGAGGCTCTCAGGAGATAACTCTTAGGCACCCTACAACACTAGGCTAAGTTGCAAATTCAAGAACCAAAGGCCCATAAGAATAGTCATCAATATCAAAGTCCCATCAATGGACCATCCTTCTTATTAGCCATTGCCTCTGTACTTGGGGGATTGTTGCTATTCCATTAGAGAATGTGGCAGAGCTCTCCAGGATGGGAATTCAATAATCTTTTGGTTGTTGTATGACTCTCTACCCATGGTGACAATGTCCCATGAACATTTGAACAAAGTTATATAACTTATATATATGCACATGTGAACTTCCTCCCATGTATGTCCCAAGACTGACACCCCAGACCAATGATCCTCCCCTGCCATAGTTGTAACACTTCTGTGACTCAAAATTTCTTCAAAAATGGAGCAAAGGATATTGCCAAATTTGATTATTAGGATAATGAAATAATAATGTTAGCTATAAACATAAGAAATAAAATACATAATTATTTTAAAAAACTAAAATTAAAATAAAGAAGAAAATTGGGTATTAAAAATGAAAAATGTTAAAAAAAATTTTTTTTTGACATTTTGCCTTTCATCATTGTAATATCTGTTGTCCTTAATGTACAGTGGCATTTTCTTTCATTTCTCCCCCAGTGAATTACTTTTTTTTTCATTTTGTCTTCAAAGAAGTTTTAGGTCACAGTAAAGTTACAAACAGAATATAGGGAACTCCCATATACCCAACATCCTCCCCCTTTCCCTCCTACCCTATTAATAATATTTTTGCATGTGGATGGTACATTCCTTTCAACTGATGTACAAATATTGAAACATAACTACTAACCATGGTCAATGGTTTACATTATGGTTTATATTTTAGACCATAAACTTTTAAAATTTTTGATGAAATTTAACATGGCTTGTATCCATCATTGCAAGACCTTGCAGAACTCTTCCATTGCCCCCTAAATGCCCACTGTTCCATCTATTCTATTCCTCCCTCCCCCTCCCCTTGGGTCCTATAGGGACCACCAGGTTTCATTCCTTGAAGGACAAGATTCATATATCCCTGCTACAACACTGAGGGCTTGTCATCCCCTTTTAGGAATTACCCATGGTCTCAAAACACCTCCCCTCATTTGAGAACATATTGAGCCTCCACTGTATGGGAGTCCAACACCTTCCCACTCATAACGTGGGTCACCTCCCAGTGATATAACACACTATGAAAAAGCGATCATTCACACATTCTCTAGAAGGCTGACCCAGGTGCACCCTGTCACAAATGCCCCCTCATCTAACACCCTAAACCAGTAAGCCTTCCTTTTTGTATTGCCAAAAGAGTTTTCTCAAAATTACAGTTTGACCCACCAATCCCCAGATTTCACCTTCTCCCTACCCCAACCATTCCCCCACTTCCATGGACTACCCAACCCATCTTCCCCAGTCTACACCCCTGTCAAGACTGCACGCCCCAACCCAATAGTATCACTACACCCCTTTCATATCCCTTCACTGCACAACTACTCACTTCCAACTTATCATAGATTTCACCCATATGGGTGTTGGCTGACAAACTTCTTCTCCTTCTCTATTTCTTGTAAAACTATCTTCCAGACACTAGCTCTCTGAGTCTGCTATATTTGCTTAATTCATATGAGAGATCATGTAATATTTGTCCTTCAATGCCTAGCTTGAGTCACTCAACATAAAGTCCTCAAGATTCATCTGTGTTATCCCATGTGTTAGTACTGTATTCCTTCTTAGAGCTGAGTAATATTCCATTTTATGTATATACCACATTTTGTTTATCCACTCATATGTTGATGGGCAATTGGATTGATTCCAAATTTTGGCAATAGTGAATATTGCCTCTATGAACATTGGTGGGCATATATCTGTTTGTGTCCTTGCTTTCAGTTCTTCTGATTATATACCCAGTAGTGGATTGCTGGGTCATATGGCAGATCTATAGTTAGTGTTTTAAGGAGCCAAACTGTCCACCACAAAGGCTGCACCATTCTACATTCCCACCAACAGTGGATGGGATTCCTTTTCCTACACATCATCTCCAACACTTGTAGTCCTCTGTTTTTTTCAATGGCTCACATTCCAATGCATATAACATGGTATCTCATTGTAGTTTTGATTTACATTTCCCTATTAACTAGTGATGTTGAGCATCTTTTCATGTGCTTTATATTTGCATGTACATTATACTTGCATGCCAGTTAACATTTTGATATTTTTTAAAAACTTGAGGAGATTAGAAGTGGTTTTCAGAAAATTAAAAACATATAATATTGAGCTTTATTTGCTTGTCATAGATTTGACTAAAATATGAATGATGATATCTTAATTAAATTAGATAATGAAAAATTCCACATAATAGACCAGAATTTGGCTTTAATTGTGAAGGAAAAGTGATCCTTTCAGGCCTGGTGGCTTTTAATATTTCTGTTATAATGTTTATTACATCATATATATTCAGAACGTGGAAGGACAGGATGAGAAAATTAATAGTGCATATCCATTTCCAATAAACCTTCATTTGATGAATAGATACACAACTCTGTGTTGGAGAAGAAATTCCATGTCTAAGTTTATCTTGATATATAAATAGCAGAAATAAATTAATTCACCATCCTAGTAGTCAGGGAACAGTCCAAGGGAAATTATGTTTTGAAATGTTTCACTTCACATCATTTTTGCATATATTATTTCATATTGTGAAAGAGAAAAATAGCAAAAACAATTATGTGCTGTATTAAAATATATAACACCATGGTACATGTATAAAACACATAATTTGTAGATTTTGGGAAGAGTAGATTTCTGGATAAGATTTCCTAGGGGAGCCAGAAAGAAACTTAAGAAATTATTTTTATCATCAATACATAAAAATAAACAGGATCTGCATGAGAATCAATAGAAATTATAAGTTGTGGGAAGCTGCCCTCGGCATCTGCTTTATCATGTCCATTCTTAGAACTAACACCATCTCCTCTTTTATTTTATTTGGGCACTCCCACTTTGGGCGTTTGGCCAAATGTCATTGTGCATGTCCCGCACTAAGTTTCTATCTCCCCGTACTCGCTACATCTTTTCTTGTAAATCTGCTGACCAGGCTGTAGTTTGTTACCTAGCAACTTGCTGACGTCCACATCAGATGACCCCTCCAAGAACTCGCTATATATATACCCTGCCTCTTCAATAAACTTTTGCAGCTTGATCAGAATCCTGTCTTGCTGTCATTCTTCATGTCTCTTGTCCCCCCAATTCCCACTCCCTCTTTCAGGTTCCGGTTCGACTGACCCGTGGGCCGGGTCAAGTGGCGCCCGAACAGGGACCTGAAAATGAGGGATCCAGTGAGGAACGCTGACGAAGAAGCCGGCTGAGACGTGAGAAATTTTGAGGATGCTGCAATGGACCTCCATGAGAAATCTTGAGGACGCTGCGAGGGAACCTGCCTCGCAATCAGACCTCCGTAAGTGATCAGCGATTATGGGGCAAGAATTTAGTCAGCATGAGACATTTGTAGAGGGTCTCACAGATGCTTTAAAGACACAAGGAGTAAAGGTCAAAGTGAAACAATTGTTAAGGTTTTTTGAGTTTCTAAAAGAAGTTTGTCCCTGGTTCCCCCAAGAGGGAACCATTGATGAGAGGAGGTGGGCGAGAGTAGGAGACACCCTAAAAGATTACTACAGAACTTTTGGGCCCAAAAAAATCCCAGTGACCACTTTCTAATCTTATAAATGAGATCTTAAGTATTCGCCACAGGGACAGTACAATAGCGGCTGTTCTTGAAAAAGGTGAAGCCATTTTACAGAAAGGACAGGAAGAGGGCCGAGAAGGCACTTACCCCGAGAAATGTACCCACATTTCCAAAGATAATCCATCAGATAAACCTCAAAGTCCTGATCAGGAAGAAGACCTGATATCCTTAGAAAGCGAAAATGAGAGCAAAAATAATACAAAAACTTCTGGCCCGCTGATAAAGATAGAAAAGAGAAAAACATGAGAGGAAAAGACTAAACCAAAACCAGGCACAAAGCATAAAAGGGGACTATATCCCAATCTTAAAAAATTTAAGGAAGGAAGCGATAATGGTTCGTCTGATATAGATTCTGACGATCTTGAAGAAGGAGTTGCCAGATATCATAATCCGGACTGGCCACCATCTTTAAAGTGGGCCCCACCGTATATCTCCTCTTCTTCTACAGCGCCACCTGTGGCGATGCCGGTTATAGACCCTAAAAAAGATTTAGTAGATAAAATAGAAACATTAAAAGAACAAATTCGATTAGAAGAAGAACACTAAGAACTCCTATGTCAGTTAGAGAGACTAAAAATAGGCAAGGCTAAAGATGATAACAAAACTACGGAGCCACGTGCAAAACCTCCTGCACGGGGAGCGGTTCCAAAAATGCCCCAAACTTCTCCCTCCTTAATTCATTTAGAGGAACCAGAGGCTTTCCCTGTTACAGAAACGATAGACGCTCAGGGTCAGGCATGGAGACATCATAAGGGTTTCGATTTTAAAGTTATAAAAGAGATAAAACTGCAGTTGCTCAATATGGAGCTACCGCTCCCTATACTTTAACCGTTGTTGAGTCGGTTGCCGAAAATTGGCTTACTCCTTTTGATTGGCGTACTATCGCCCGAGCCACTCTGTCAGGCAGAGATTATCTACTATGGAAATCAGAATACATTGAAATTTGCAAGGACACTGCCAGGCGCAATGCACAGGCAGGTAATGGGTGGATTTTGAATATGTTATAGTGGATATTAACCCTTCAGTTCCAACAGCAACTTTATAAACCTCCTACTGCTTACATAATGATAAGGCTGTGGGATGATAGAAGCTAATAAAATTAAAC
>JAQZBX010071402.1:0-15241 GCA_029593785.1 Cabassous unicinctus | reverse complement strand
CATAATGTAAATCATTGACCATGGCTAGTATCAATGCTTCAATTTTTGTACATCAATTGTAACAAATGTACCACCCACATGTAAAATGTTATTAATAGGGCAAAGGGGAAAAGGGGAAAAGGGGGAGGATGTTGGGTATATGGGAATCCCTTATATTTTGTATGTGACTTTTCTGTCACCTAAAGCTTCTTTGAAGATATAAAAAAAAAAAAAGACACTGGGAAAATGGAAGAAAATGTCACTGTAAAAACAAGACAACAGATCTTACAGTGACAAAAGACATATGCCAAATTTTATTTTTAAAATTTTACTATTTTTATTATTTTGTTAATTATTTCAAATTCTTGTTAATTCTTTTGTATTTTGTCATTTTCAAAACCATCATTATTTCATTTTCTTAATAATTTTATTCAGTTATTTTGTTGGCTTCATTTTTAAGGAAGTTTTGGATCACAGAAGGGTTACAACTGTGGCAGGGGAGGATCATTGAGGCAGGGTGTCAGTGATGGGGGATGCATGGGAGGAGGTTCACCTGGGGCATAACTATAAGCATATGAAAGAGTTCAAGTGTTCATGGGGCATTGTTATGGTGGGTGGAGATCCACACAATAACCGAAAGACTATCCAATTTCCATCCTGGGGAGTTCTGCCAATTCCCTAATGGGACAGCAAGAATCCCCAAGTACAAGGGCAGTGACTAATGAAGGAGGATGGACCATTGATGGGCCCTTGATATTGATGACTGTACTTTTGAATCTTTTCTTTTGAAATTGAAACTTAGCCTAGTGGTATAGTTTGCCTGAGTTTCCTCCTGAGGGCTTCCTTGCTGCTCAAATGTGGCCTCTCTCTAAGCCAAAATCAGAATATAAATGCATTACCTTTCCCCCTTGGTGTTGGGCATGACTCCCAGGGATAAGCCTCCCTGACACTGAGGCATTACTACCAAGCACCAACTAGTAATGCAATTGGAAAAAGACCTTGACCAAAAGAGGGAAAGGTAAAGACAAATGAGTTTATATGGCTAAGAAGCTTCAAAGTGATTCAGGGATTCTTCTAGAGGTTATAGTTATGCATGTCTCAGCAGGATCTCATTGACTGCCACAGTAAATATTGCCTCAAATAGCAGGGCTCCTGGGGGCTCTGGAGACATCCAGACATTATAGGTAGGGCTGACAGCTCAGGAGCTTGGTGCCCTGCCAGTGGGCCCTGCTTTGGAATTTATGCTCCCTAGTGTGTCAGAGTTAGACTTAGTTGGTGGTTTCCCTACATATGGCTCTTCTGCCCCATCGATTTCAATCTATAGTTAGTACTAGGGTTGATAGGTTTATATTAAAGAGACTTAAATATTTCGGTTTTCCATGTGCTGAATGGGCCCTGAATCTCAACAGAGTTGTAACACCTACTCTCCAGTTCATTGAACTCACCCAGGACACCTAACAAGGAAATGATGATGGACAACGACCATCCCAAGGAACAGAAAGAGTCTACAACTGTAAGTGAGATAATCCCATCCATCTGCCCCATGGGATCTAAGCCCCCTCTCAATTAGAGGTGAAGTGGGCATCACCATCCAGGAATCCTCAGGATTGGCAAATGAACCATGGACTAGAATAGACTTATTGTTATTTTACTATAGACTTATTGTTATTCTAGCAATGGAAAAACTTTTATCATTGATGTGGAGGCAGTGGCCACCAGAGGTTCTGAGGGGAGGGAATGGGGGAAAATAGGTGTAATATGGTGACATTTTCAGGACATTGGAATTGTCCTGAATGACAGTGCAATGATAGTTACAGGCCATTATATATCTTGTCATAACTTATAAAATTTTGTGAGAGAGAGTTTAAACTATAATGTAAACTATAATCCATACTTAGTGGCAATGCTCCAATATGTGTTCATCAATTGTAACAAGTGTACCACACTATTGAAGGATATCATTAATGTGGGAAATTGCAGGGTGGGTAGGGAGTGGGGCATATGGGAATCCCCTACATTTTTAATGTATCATTTATGTAATCTAAATATCTTTAAAAAATAAATATAAAAAAAGAAAGCTAAGTATAGAATTACCATATGACCCAGCAATCTCATTACTAGGTTTAAGCCCAAAAGAACTGAAAGCAGGACTCAAATAGATATTGCACACTGATGTTCATAGCAGCATTATTCACAATTGCCAAAAGATGGAAAAAACCAAGTGTCCTTGAACTGATGAGTGGATAAATAAAATGTGATACACACATAATATGAAATATTATTCAGCCATGAAAAGGAATGGAGTCCAGATACATGCAACAGCACAGATGAACCTGAAGACATCATGTGGAGTGAAATAAGTCAGACACAAAAGGGCATATATCATCTCACTGATTTGAAACAATTAGAATAAGCAAAATCATAGAGTCAGAATCTAGAATATAGTTTACCAGGGGTTGGGGTAGGGATAGAGAATGGGTAGTCAAGGCTTAAAATGTAGAGGCTTCCTATTTGGAATGATAGAAATGTTTATGTAATGGATGGTGGTGATAGTAACACAAAATTGTGAACACAATTAACAGCACTGAAATATATATCTGAATATGATTTAAAGGGGAAATGTTAGATTGTATATAAGGTAAGAGAATAAATTTTTAAAAAGCCCATGAAACTACACTACACGAACAGGGAACCCTAAGTTAAAACATGGACATTAATTATATTATACAATTATAAAAATGTGCTATCATCAATTGTAACAATGTTCCACACCAATGCTAGGTGTTTTTGGTGGGGTGGTGTATGAGAATCCTGTATTTTATGCATGATTGTCTTGTAAACCCACAAATTCTCTAATAAGAAAAAGAAAGTGATGATCCTGGCCTAAATAAGAGGATAGCATGGAAAGAGAGAGAAATGAAGAGATTTAAGATGCGATATAAATTATGTAGTTTTTTTCTCATGGAATGGATAATGTTACAATGAATAAGGGGAAAGAGTAGTTATAATTGACTCTGATAATTCTGGTGTGAGCAAATATGTGGATAGTGAATGGGAAACATGAAAGAAGAATTGTCTAGAGCAAAAGAACAAGTTCAATTTTGACATATTAAAATGAAGATCCCTCAGGGTTCTCAGAGAGATAATAGTCTGAAAATCAAATAAAGGTTTGGGCTGGAAATAAACATTTAGGATTTATCATATGTAGATAAGATATATTTTGTGTAAAGCATCTATGTAATCATTACCAGCTTTTCCATTAGTAATATTTTCTTAAAAAGTAAGTAGAATAAAAAAAAGAAAAAGAAAAAAAAAGTAGATAAAATGGGTATAAATATTTTAGCAATATATTTTTAGAAATATAACTTTCACTACATTATAATAATTACTACTATGATATAATAATTTCCACACTTTAAAAATATTATCCATTTTGATAACTGAGAAATATTATTGTTGTTTCAATTTCTATTTCTGTGAGAAAAACTATATTCAACTTCTGGTTTGGTGCCTAAATTATCATGAAATGTAAAAACAGAAAAATATTTTCAGAAGTCTCAAAATTTTTATATAATGGTACCTCTTTTAGGAAGCTACTAGTAAGCATGCAAATTATGAGAGGAGAAATTTGGAATTCACAAAACAGGGATTCCAACAAAAGATAGAGTTGATTATAAATCTTAATGAATACATAGAGTTCCAGTACACACTCCAAGTAGCAGTTTTTCTTTCACTATCACTTTTGCACTGTGAAAGTCACCTGGAATTTAGAATCTATCCAGAAAGGAAGAGGTGGAGAAAATCTTGAGCTGACTATTCAAATTTTAGATAAATGGAATTAACCTAAACTGGCAAGGTTAATTTTTGTACATTTGACTGAATGCAAAGTTAAGATAGAAACTGACTGCAGTTATAAAAATAAATTGCATTTTTTTCACATTCATATTTGTTGTCTGGAAAAAATATCAGTCTCTTTGCTCAAATAATTGCAAGGAGTTTTTTCAGTGACATAAATATAGGTAATACAAAAACTGATTCTTGAAAGATGAGGAAATAACAAGTATGTGTATACATAGAAGAGGAGAGCATGTAGAGGAGACTGAGATGAACAACCAAGGTTTTTGTTAGAGATTGCCTGTTAATGGCTTTATCACACCTATTTAATGCTACCAGTCCAAGAGTATTCAACATAATCATTTGGGACAGAGAAGATGTCAAGCTCTTATTCTGGAATTAGACAAATTTATCAAACTTTATTTCAGCTAAAAAAAAATTAAAATAACAGACAAAAGGCAGCTTAACAAATTGTGGAAGCATTGCTTTAAAAAATCCTGTCCAGGCACATTTATCTTATTTAACCCTGAAAACAAACTCAGTTGTTTATCCAGTATTCTGAAAGATAAATAAAGGAGCACAGATTGGTTAAATGACATGACCAAGGTCTCCTTGATTTTTTTTATTTTTATTTTTTAAAGATATATAGATTACATAAATGTTACACAAAAATTATAGGGATTCCCATATGCCCCACCTCCCACACCTCCCATAACCTCTCACATAAATATCCTTTATTAGTGTGGCATGTCACCTGCAATGGATGTACACATCCTGGGGCTTTGCCATTAAGCATGGACCATAGCTCACATTGTAGACTGCACTCTCTCCCCTACAGTTCTGCATGTTATATTATGATATAAAATGGCCTCTATCTGTCATTGCAATGTCACTCAGGATAATTCCCAGGTACCAAAAAAGCCCCTGTATTACAACTGCTTTTCCGTCTCCCTGCCCCCAGAGCATCCAGTGGCCACTGGTTCCACATTAATGTTCTAATTTCTTCCATTGCTTGAATCACAATATGTCTACAACAGAATACCAGTAAGTCCACTCTAGTCCATAGCTCTTCCCCAAATCCTGAGGAGTCTGGGATGGTGATGTCCACTCCACCTGCAATTGAGAGGGGGCTTATATCCCATGGATAAGATGGATGGGATTATCCTGCCTGCAGCTGCAGACTCTATCCATTCCATGGGATGGCCGTTGTCCATCATCATCTCCCCGCCAGGTGTCCTGGGTGAGTCCATTGTGCTGTAGAGTAGGAGTTGCAGCTCCACCGAGATTCTGGGCCCACTGGCCCATGGACAGCCCAAAGACTCCAGTCTCTGGATGTACACCTACAAACTCCAGCACAATGTATAGATTTGAATAGAAGGGACAGATGAGCTATGTGCACGGAAGACATATTTGAGTCCAACTCTGTCACTCTCAGGAGCACAAACTCCCAAGTAGGCCCCACTGACAAGGCACCAAATTCTGGAATTATCCACCCTGACATAGGACCTGGGTGTCTCCAGAGCCCTCAAGAGCCCCTCTATTTGGGGTGATAGCCACTTTGGAAGCCTATGAGGTCTTACTGAGATGTGCATAAGCGTTACCTCTGGGATGAACTCCCAACTCACTTTGAAGTCTCTTAGCCATATGAACTCATTTGTCTTTACCTTTCCCCCTTTTTGTTCAAGGTTTTTTTCCAGTCGTATTGCCAGTTGGCACTTGGTAGTAATCCCTCAGTGCCAGGGAGGCTTATCCCCGGGAGTCATGTCCCATGCTGGGAGGAAGGTAATGCATTCATATGCTGAATTTGGCTTAGAGAGAGGCTACATTTGAGCAACAAGGAGGCTCTCAGGAGGCAACCCTTAGGCACCCCATAACAATAGGCTAAGTTTCAATTTCAAGAGCAAAGACTCGTAAGGCTAGTCATCAATAACAAGGGCCCATCAGTGGATCCTCCTCCTTTGCCAGACACTGCCCCTGCACTTGGGGGACTGTTGCTGCTCCCTTGGAGAATGTGGCAGAGCTCTCCAGGATGGGAATTCAGTATTCTGTCATTTATTGAGTGATTCTCCACCCACTGTGACCATGCCCCATGAACATTTGAACAATATTATATACCTTGTATGTATGTTCAGGTCAAGGTCTCTTTGTTAATGAAGAAAATGCAAAAAAAAAAAAAATGCTTGATCATACTCATATCTCATAAAACTAAATCCCATATCCTTTTTTTTTTAAACGTTAGCATTGATATAGTACCTTCTTGCCTTTGCTACAAAAATATTGCAATATTATTGTTAACTATAGTCTATAAGTTACTTTAGCTGTATTTTTCCTATGTATCACCATATTCTTAACACCTTGTAATAGAGAAACATTTTTGTATTTGTATTATTAACCACAATCCTCATCTACCACTAAAATCACTATATTATACACGCCCTATATTATCCTGTAGATTTCTTTCAATGGACATTAACCTCCTTAGACTACTCCCTTTCAACCACAATCACATTTATAAATCACCAATGCTAGTTATACTCATTATAATGTGGTACCATCAACTCTATTCATTTCCACATATTTACAATCAACCTTATTAAACATTTTGCATACATTAAGCATCAGCTCTACCTTTTCAACCCACATTCTGTCTCCTACTAATCTACAGTTGAACTCCATAAGTTTACTCATCACATTTAAATCATATCAGTGACAATTTTTAGACAATTTATATTCTGGAATTTTCAGTCACCAGACATGAGGGTCTGTATGCAAAACTGACTGTTCTTCTGCCATGAATTTGCCCCATCTTTGAATAGCATGGAATTAATCTCTCCAGGATTGTCACACTGGAGTTTCAAATCGTGACATCACCCAAGATTTTGGGTTGGAGATGAGGCCTACTGGAAGTTCATAATTATTTTAGTAAATTTCTCTTTGTCTTCTTATACATAAGTTTCTCTGAAATCCAACATTTGTGAAAATGTTGATTATTTGAATGGCATGAGAATGAAGCACTTTTTTTTGAGTAGTTCTTTTCATTTTTCCATTTTTTCCATTTTTGCACAAAATACTTTAATATCTTTCCTTAGCAATAAGCAAACAAAAACTTATACAGTGAAAGAGATAGACTTTGAAACTTCAAAATATTTATACATGTTTTCAGTGATTTTATGAAAAGTCTACTGTTTCCTTAATGCAGAATACAATTTATAAGGGGAGAAAAAGAAAATTCAGCATCCCAGGAAACCCCATATAGGTATCACCTCTGTGCCATGAGGAAAAACAATTTACTGAGTGCCATTATTTTGCAAGATACAATTAAGCCACCATATATTGACAATCGTATTAATGCAGGTCACAGTCTTTTCACTATAGCTGGTTAGGACCAGTCAGAGTTACTCACAAGGGCCTTTAGAATGGAGTGGAAGTTTCATCAGGTATCCCAAATAACATGACCACTCTCTCCTTTCTATCTTTCAGTGCTCCCCACTCTAGCGTCTCATTTAAGACTTCACAGCAAATATAGCTAGAGGGTCAATACAGCTAGAAGGTCAAGCTTTAAAAAGGTGAAACCTATGGTAGAGAGATGAGGGATTCCCACAATCTCCATGCCCCTCCCCCACTCTCTACCCCCACAACACAATAAGTGCCACTGAGAGTTCCAGGCTGTAGTAGAAAATAGTAGGTGAAAATCTTCAAACACAATGTTCCCTCTGCCTTGAACACGTCCTTCCATTCTTTACCTGGCTGTCTCCTTCTAATCTTTCCTGTCTCAACAGAAGGTTGACAGAAAGGACTTCATCTGTTTCTTCTACAACACTATTTTCTGTTGTTCAAAACAACTTTTGAAAATTATAATTTTATACTTATTTGTCTGTTTACATTTGTTTTATCCATATCTCCCTCTAGGATGTGAATCAGAGTTGTGTAGGTGGATGCCTTGTGTGTTGCTCACCACTGTATACCTAGCACCTAGTACACTAACAGGAACATGAAGGCACTAAATAATCTGTGCTAACTAAGTAAAGGAATACATAAATGAAATCAATGAAAAGGAGGTGATATAAAACTTTGTTAGTCTTGGGCAAATCACTTAGCCTATAAGCTTCAGTTTCCTCATCTGTAAAAAGAAGAAATTGTAACCTTCCTTTTTATATATACATAGAAGGCTTATATAAAGGACCTGCTGTAGAAATGAATGAGAAAGTATTTTTAAAGCTCTAAATCTCATAAAAATCCTAGGGATTTTCAAATCTGGTTATATCTACCAGGTTATTATTAAATACAAATTATAAACAGTACAGTTTCAATGGCTTGCCCAGTAATTTTCTAATTGCTTTATAAATTTAATACCTTACCCACATTTTTCCCTATAATTTCCTAATGGAGCCAGTGGGCAAGATTTCACTTGCTTTCTTAAAGGAAACTTTGGCTCTGAAAAGTTGCAACCTGCTACATAACCTGTCTTTAATAAGTGACAGGCAGAGTCTCATACCACATTTTAAGACTCCAAGTCTTTCTGTTAAATCATAGGTGGACGACAAAGAAAATGTGACAGTTATTCATATTCCTTGAAGGTAAACTAGAATGACTATAACAATTTGATTGAAATTATTCTCTGTTTACCTATTTAATGGTAGAAAATCCATGGCCAGAAATTATTTTAAATTATTAATTACATATACTAGAATTCTAAATCAAAATAGGCATTCCTTTTCTCTATTATTCTTTTGAACTTGATTCATTGGATAATAACCCATTTGTGGAGAGGACTGTGGTAAAATTAAGAAATGGTGGGTTTCAACTGCAGGAAATAAGGCATTTTAATAAAATACTGTCTGCCTAAATTGCAATGTTGTTTTTCTCTCAACTGTTATTCTACAGATCTGTCATTTACCTTATTTTGTGCTGCCAACATGCACCGTGCCTAAAGGAGTAAACATTAGGAAACACACTCCCTTTGTTTGATGTCTGAAGCAATTAATTTGTCAATCCAACTAAGATTTTCTTTCTGGTTTGATGTTGATTAAAATTTACAGGTGTTATTTGGAAGGGAAAGGGGTCCCGAATAGCCAAAAACATCCTAAAAAAAGAAGAGTGAAGTTGGAGGACTCATACTTCCTGACCTTGAATTGTATTATAAAGCTACAGGGGTCAAAACTGGCATAAAGATAGACACATTGATCAATGGAATTGAACTGAGAGTTCAGAAGTAGACCCTCACCTCTATAGGCAACTGATTTTTCAATAAGCCTACCAAGGCCACTTTTCTGGGTCAGAACAGTGTCTTCTATAAATGGTGTTGGGAGAACTGGATATCCATCACAAAAAGAATGAAAGATGACCCCTGTCTAACTCCCATACAGGAATCAACTCAAAATGGATCAAAGACCTAAACATAAATGCCAGGACCATAAAACTCCTAGAAGATAATATAAGGAAACATCTACAAGACTTTGTAGTAGGTGGTGGTCTCTTAAACCTTACACCCAAAGCATCACTGCCTGTTAGGGAAATGCAAATCATTTCACACCTATTAAAATGACCACTATTAACAAAACAGAAAACTACAAGTGTTGGAGAGGATGTGGAGAGATAGGAACACTTATTCACTGCTGATGGGAATGTAGAATGGGTATAGCCATTGTGGAAGTCTGTTTGGTGGTTCCTAAGTGTATTAGTCAGGGTTCTCTAGGGAAACAGAACCAATAGGAGATATCTGTCAATAATATGAGATTTTATAAGACTCTCTCACATGACCGTGGGGATGCACAAGCCCAGGTTCCACAGGCAGGCTGCAAACCAGGGGCTCAGATGAAAGTCCAATGAAAGTACTTGATGAGTTTCCGGGAGACTTTGGCTGTCCAAAGACGAGCTGGGAAATTCTCTCTGAATGTTGAAATCACTTCCCCTTTTAAGGCATCCAACTGATTGGATAAAAGCATCACCCATTGCTGACGGCAATCTCCCTGATTGATGCAGATGTAATCAGCCATCCATGCAGTAAACTCACTGGTGACCAAAGTCCATAAATGTTCTTGTATTATAATCAGCCCAGTGCTTTCTTGACCAAACTCCTGGACACAATTACCTGGCCGAGTTGACACATTAGCCTAACCATCACACTAAGGAAGTTAGATATTGATCTACCATGTCACCCAGCAATACCACTACTAGGTATATACCCAGAACAACTGAGAGCAGTGACATGGACAGACATCTTCACACCAATATTCATAGTGACATTTTTCACGATTGCCAAAAGTTGGAAACAACCCAGGTGTCCATCAACTGACGAAGGGATAAACAAACTGTGTTGTATACACACAATGGAATATTGTTCAGCCATAAGAAGAAATGAAGTCTTGAAGCACAGGACAACATGGATGAAACTGGAGGACATTATGTTGAGTGAAGCAAGCCAGGCACAAAAGGACAAATATTGTATGATTGTGCTATTATAAACTTAATATAATGATCCAACTCATGGAATTAATAACTAGAATATGTCACTGGAGAAAGCAATTTGTTTAGAAAATGGAAAGCCAAGGTTTAATCTGTGCAGAATTGGTAAAAAGTTGTTTGTAAATGAATAGAAATAGTGAAAGCACATCATAGGATTTGTAATTAGTAGTGCTAACATAGGGGTGTGAGAGTGGGTTGTTTTTTGTTGCTGTTTTTTTTTTTGAGTAATAACAATGCTCTAACAGTGATTGAAGCAATGAATATAGAACTTGGTGATTACACCAAATTCCATTGTTTGTACACTTTAGATAAATTGTATGATTCATGAACAAAAAAAATTATAGGGTGAGTTAGGGGAAAAATACACCAAATGTAAAATATGGACTATAGTTAGTAGTCATACTTTAATGATACTCTTTCACAATTTGTTACAATATTTCACAAAAATGCAAGGTATTTGTGGTGGGGTGATGTATGGGAGCCCTGTATGATGTTAGGCTTGTTTGTTTTGTAAGTTTACAACTTTTCCTATGTATTTATTGTTTCTGTATGTTCATGTATGAATGATATACTTCAATAGTTTTTAAAATAAAAAAAAAAGATTTATAGGTGACTGATACTCCAACTATTGTGTTATGCATGACATCTTATTTGAAAATAACACATTAAGAGGAAAAAGGATCCAAAGAAAATTATATCTCTTAGTCAACTTTCCTCACACTTAAATATACGGTTTGGTTATAAGACCAAAATTTGGAATCCAATAATGGCAAAATCCAGGTATTCTTAGGAACCCTTGGAGCTGCCTGCTTAAGTGGTTAGTACAGCCCCTCTAACTAATGCTCCTCTTCCTTGTGACAAATCCTAGATATTGCACAGTAAGCTATGAGATTTGGCCTTTTTCCTTGGAGACCTTGTATCCTTGGTCTGCCAGGAAGTTCAACAGTATTCAGATCTGAAGCAACCTGGTGGTACTGGCAATCAGGATATTGTCTACTTGTTGTAGTAAAATTCCATCTTGGAGCTGAAACTTTCTTAAATCCCTAGCTACCATTTCTCCAAATAGAGTGGGAGCATTTTTAAATCCCCGTGGGAGCACAGTCCAGCAATATTGTTACTTTACCTTCATTTGGGGATCCTCCCATTAGAAAGCAAATAGCTCGTGGGATTCTGCAGAGGCAACACAGAAGGAGGCATCTTGTAAGTCCAATAGCGCGAACCAGCAGAAATTCCCAGATAAGGTGGTAAATAACAGGTAAGGGTTTGCACTCCCCAGTGAATGTCTTCTACTATTTGATTAATTGCCCTCAAGTCCTGCACTTTTTGAATCTGTACTCTGTTAGTACCAGTCTTCTGAACGGGCAAAATAGGAGTATTGTTTGGAGATCACAATGTCAAATTAACTGCTATCAGAGAAAAATTTCTATTAAGGGCTCTATACCTTCCCTGGCCTATTTTTGCAAGGGGTACTGCTTTAAATGAGGGGTTTTTGTACTGGGACAATTTTTACCATGATCTGTTCAGCAGTTCTGGCTCTCCCTGGCATCATGTCAGCCCATACCTCTGGCCTCACTTTCAGGAGGATACCTTCTGGAACCTTAAATCGGGTCTCTCCATCTAAGCGTAATACGTCAGGTTGAAGAGTGCATGCTTGATCAGGAGGAACCTCAATGTTTGCTCTTGCTGGAGAGATAGTCACCTGAACATTTAATTTGATTAGCAGATCTCATCCTAGCAGAGGTCATTTAGGCAAATAAAGGAAGCTGTGCTTTAAATTACTGTCCTTTAGTTGACATTCAAGGGGCTGTGAGGAAGATTTGTGGGCCATGGTCCCAGAAACCTGGTAAGAGCTACAGTCTCTGGGGGAGAGAAAGCCTTGTTTTTCACTTAAAACAAAGTAGCCATGGTAGTAAGTTTCTTTCCCAACATCATAGTTACCTGGGGCTCCTATCAGGAAATGTTGATGTGGGTGGTGAGGTTGAAAGGCCCCCCGGGCCCTGCCATTCCTGGTCACTCACACCCTTAGTGAGCTGGGACATTTGATTGGCTGACTTTTAAGCCTTTCTTGGTTCCCATCCTTCGGCGGTTTGGTCATTCCCAGTTCCAGTGTCCCTCTAGTTTGCAGTAGGCACACTGTAATGGCCTTGGGTGTGTGTGTGTGTGTGACATTTTTTTTCTGTTAGTGGTGGGAAGGCCCAGGGGTCTTACCCACAGTCGTCTAACTTCACTCGTGAGGTTTTTCTTGGTCCTGGGAAGTTGGGGTTTATGGCTGCAGCTAACAGCGTGGCTTGGTGCCTGGTTTGCTTTTCCTGCATCTGGTCTCCATTATTGGAGACTTTGAAAGCAATTTCAACAACCTGAGACAAAGGCAGCCCTAATCCCCTCTCCAAATTTTCTAGTTCTTTTCTTGTATCTGGGGTACTTTGACTCCTACTGTCCAGGAGCTCCAGGCGTAGGTCAGTGTATTGTCTGTATATGTCAAAGGCTCCTTAGAGAAAAATGGATGGGTTTTCTTTTGGCCTTGCTGTATTTCCTGAACCTTTTTAAAACTCTTTGGCCTTGGAACTCCCTTCTGCATCCCTCCATGATACACCCTTTATCATGGTCTAATTTGGCTCAGTCCCTGAGTTCATTTAGGTCCCATCCAGGTCCCACCCCTGGGCTAGCTAATGCTACCGAGGTTTTGAATTGCATAGGCTGCAATTCGTGCCAACTATCAGCCTCCTGGCGGGCTTTTTCAAAAACCACCCTGCATTATTTGGGCATAGGAGAGTGTTCAGGAGGGCCTGGATGTCTGCCCAGGTGGTGTTCTGAGCAGCAAAAATGAAAATAAAGGTATTCTCCATCTTTTTAGGGTCATATCAATAGGAAGGTATATTCTTTTTTCCAATTATATAGATTGGAAGGGGAGAATCGAGAATGCATATATATAAAGCCTCTAGAGTTGCCTTGGTCATCCAGGTCTGTAGGGAGTTGTTTCAGTGGGAATCGCCTTGCCTGGGACTGAGCATTCTCCAGGCTGAATTGAGTACCCTATTGGGTGTAGGATGGGGAGACTGTTCCCTCTTGGCAAGTAGAAAACAAAGGCAATAAGGTTTAATTAGTGACTCTGGAAGATTACTGGTTTCTTCTTCATGTCTCATTTCAGCTTCCCTTGCATACAGTGAGGGTGCTGAAGGATGCATCAGGTGCAATAGGAGTAAATCAGCAGCTGATTTGGAATCAGGCAATATAGATTTAATTGGAGATTTAGCAGAGTCCAGAGACTCACGTTTAGCCTGTTATGCCTGAGTCCCTTCCCTCTGAACCAAAATCGTACACATTTTCTGCAAGTTTTTAATTTGATACAAAGACATGAAAGACTGACCATATGGGATTTCATCCTATTTCTCTTCCCTTTTGCAAAACAAATCTAGTTGCAGGATAGTGTTATAATTTAAAGATCCATTCTCTGGCCGGTGTTCCTCTGACTCTAATTTATATAGAGACCAAGCCATATTACAAAAGAAGACCATCTTTTCCCTCCTCATAGGCTCGCAGCTGAACATAGACCAATTTTGTAAAATACATCCCAAAGGACTGCAGTCCAGTATGCTATTAGCATCACCCATTTTGAAAATTCTGTCTGTGAGCAATAAAAAACATTACACCCTAAGGGCATATTTTAAGTGTCTGGGCTAGTGTTTTGTTTTACAGTGTGTCTTGCACAGGGTACTTCTTTTATCTGGCAGACAGCCTGTACTCTAGTTGTCCAACCCACGACCAGGTGTCCCTAGTTGCAGAGAAATTGTCTTGAGGGTGGCTGCTGCTGGCCTGTAGCCAATCTTGTCTGTCTGTGACCACTTCATCCTGGCATGGGAGATTTTTCTTCAGAAGCTGAGACTTCTCATTGCAGAAATTTTTTCTGGTTGCCTTAGTATTATCATTTTTGTCCTCCAGCCTCCTATCCCCTATGTAACCACTTCCCAATTTAAAAAATAGTCTGGTATTAGCACTTCATGTAAAACAGAATGTTGTATATGATATAACTGCAGCCCACCCATAACAGAATTTTTTCTGACCGATTTGGCAATGTATATCTTACTTCAGTGACTTCATATTTCAGTTATGTTGTCTAAACACATCTTTCTCCTCCACAAAATCCAATAATGACTTCACACCATCATTTCTTCTGATATCCATACAGATCTAGATAGAATTTCAGTACCCTAATATATTCCCTGTGCGGACCTGGGCAATCTGTTAATCTGTGAATATAACTTACTTCAGATACAAAATAGAAATACTATTTACCTCACAGGTTGTTAAGTGGATCAAAGGAAATACAATAGGCACATCTAGATAGGGAATTGTGGCGGCCATCAATGGAGGTGCTTAGCTCTCGGAGGAGGACTGGGCACTTCAGAACTTGGGGCCTCTTTCACCCTGGTTATAATCTTAATCATAATAGCGATATCTTTCCTTTTTAAATTGTTTACCTGCAAAGACATGCTCCTGGCTTATGCTGTGATTGGTACCGCTGGGTGCAAGGCAAGGCACTGCAAAGGAGGGCCAAAATGGTATGGGGCTACTGTTGGACTCCTTAAGAAATATGCCTCATAGGGTGCTGGACTGGATAGTCAATGACGGGCAACTGGACCCTTTTTGCGATAAGCACTCTGGACAACCTAAGACAGGAACCTAGCCGATTGGTGCCAAAGGGCCCTGGCCCAATTGCTGCTACAGTCTCCAATAACGGGTAAGATCCAGTAATGGGTAAAATCCAGTAATCGCACAGCATGGTCCTGACCTAAAATAGGCACAGTCCCCCCAAAGCCAATCGAGGCCTCTATTTCCCCAGCAGGTAATTACCAAAAGAACAGCTAGCCCTCTTCACGGAATGAAAACAATGGTCTAGTTTATCGCAAATTATGATTATGATTTAACTGCTAATGCAAATAGTTTCAAGATTATTCAAAAACAC
>JAQZBX010071401.1:0-15239 GCA_029593785.1 Cabassous unicinctus | reverse complement strand
AGGGCTACTTTGCGTTTCTGTCGAAGTATTTACAATTTGAAATGGAAGCACTTTGTTTATCACAAATCTTTTTCTTTAAATATAAATTGTCTTTGCTGGAGTTTACATATACATGTTGTTTGGTGAATTCTCTCTGAAATTGCTGGCTAGAACTAAAATCTTTCCCCTTGTTAGACTATCATGTTCATTTTCACAGCATAATTCTGGAAGCAAAAAAAAACAGTATCTAATGTCCTGCTTGGAAAAATCCTCTCAATAAAATGTAACGTTTACATTTTCTGGACAAGAATATTGTTTTAGGCAAATTACTTTGTAATTTTTCAAATCTCAATCAGTAGTCAAAATTTCTCAAAAAGGAGCACTTTTCAAAAGCTCTTCTCTCCTTTAAAGGCATTTAATTTCTAAGAGGAGGAAGAATACTCTGTAAGAAACAAATGATATTGAATGACATCAGGTCTTTACTGCTTTATCCGAATTAAGATGTATTTCTAGCCCTAGGATATTACCATTTATCTTAATACTACACTTCAAATTCTGTTAACATCATTACAAAGAAAAATATTTAAATATATCTGAAAGAATTTGGATTTTTGTAATTTGCTATGAAATTTGTTATAAACAGCAGCTGATAGATATTTTCATCTATTATCATAGGTAGAAGTAAAATCTGGAGAAGAAGATGAAGAAATTCTATTTAAAGAGAGAGCCAAACTTTATAGATGGGATCGAGATGTCAGTCAGTGGAAGGAGCGTGGTGTTGGAGATATAAAGATTCTTTGGCATACAATGAAGAATTATTATCGGATCCTAATGAGAAGAGACCAGGTCTTTAAAGTGTGTGCAAACCATGTTATTACCAAAACAATGGAATTAAAACCCTTAAATGTTTCAAATAATGCTTTAGTTTGGACAGCCTCAGATTATGCTGGTGAGTTTCTACATTCAGATGCTACTTTCATTTTTTGGACTTTTCTAAAATCCATGCCAAACATATGAAATAATTTTTACAGTTATTTTATCACTAAGATCACTGCATTCTTTTTTTTTTTTTTTTAAGATGGAGAAGCAAAAGTGGAACAGCTTGCAGTGAGATTTAAAACTAAAGAAATGGCTGATTGTTTTAAGAAAAAATTTGAAGAATGTCAACAGAATTTATTGAAATTCCAGAAAGGACGGGTATCACTGACAGCAGAATTATCAAAGGAGACAAATCCTGTGGTATTTTTTGATGTTTGTGTGGATGATGAACCTCTAGGACGTATAACCATGGAATTATTTTCAAACATTGTTCCTCTAACTGCTGAGAACTTCAGGGCATTATGCACTGGAGAGAAGGGCTTTGGTTTCAAGAACTCCATTTTTCACAGAGTAATTCCAGATTTTGTTTGCCAAGTAAGTATTAACTGTGTATCACAATTGAAGCCTAGATGAATCTTACATTACCCTTGGGAAATTTGAGTAATTCCCCTTGCTTTCATCCTGTAGTTTAAGATTTCCTAGCTTTCTTTTGTTAGTTGGTTTCTAACACACACACACACACACCCTTCCAAAAAAATCTTTCAACCTAAAAAAGTTTGAGTTTGGTTAATCACTTGAAACATGCAATTGAGGGTGGGAAAAATACCTTTACATTTTTCTTTGCAAAATGGAATTTTAGTGTTCAAACCACATTCTTAAAGAAGCTGGGCTTTTAGGATTTATCTTATGGTGATGAGTTTTGTGTGTATTTTAATCTTTTATTCAGGACTTCTATTAACTGAAATATTTTTCAGGGAGGAGATATCACCAAACATGATGGAACAGGAGGACGGTCCATTTATGGAGATAAGTTTGAAGATGAAAATTTTGATGTGAAACATACTGGTCCTGGCTTATTATCAATGGCCAATCAAGGACGGGATACCAATAATTCTCAATTTTTTATAACACTGAAAAAAGCAGAACATTTGGACTTTAAGCATGTAGTATTTGGGTTTGTTAAGGACGGCATGGATACTGTGAAAAAGATTGAATCATTTGGGTCTCCTAAAGGGTTGGTTAGTCGAAGAATTAGTATCACAGAATGTGGAGAGATATAAAATCATTGTTTTTCAGAGTAAATTTAAGCTATATAACAGTTAAATTGAAGCTTAGCTGTTACAGACACTATGGTAATTATGTTCAGCTTTTAAAAATGGACGTTTCCAATGTATAAATGTAAAATTGCAGCTTATAGCTGTTGTCATTTTTTAATGTGTTATAATTGACTTTGCATGGTGTGAAATAAAAGTTTAAACACTGGTATATTTCAGGTGTACTTGTGTTTATGTACTCCTGACATATTTGTATTAAAATGGAATAATACTAATCTTGTTAAGCAATAGACCTTCTGAAACTATTGAAGCGGGAATATGATATATGCAATTTAATTTTAATTCCTTTTTAGACTTGGACTTCCTGCATGGATATACTTACCTTTTGAATAAAAGGACAACTTGTATTTTTTTTTTTTTTTTAAGATTTGAAATATATTTGGAATCTTAACTATTGGTGTGCTTATTTGTCTTTAGGGACTCATTTATGAATGGGTAGAGCCACAAAGGGTAGAGACCTAAGTGCTCGTCTATATTCCTTGTTCTTCTTGTATAGTTATAAATTAATTTTTAAGTAGGATACCTTCTCTTCTTAAAATATGTAGCCTCCTGTGCCCTCTTACATTTTAAAGAAGTTGATTATTCCTTAGTTTTTATATATATAAATTTTTAAAATTTTCTGTCATTTGTCTCTACTACCTCAAACTACTACAGCTTGGTTCTGATATAGAACTTGAGTTTTTTCCTTGCAGTTATTGTGATAAAATATGAATATTTTTTAAAAAGGTCTATACCATGTTCTTTGGTTAAAGATTTGCTTTATACTAGATTGTTGCAGTACCTTTTTCTGGTGAAATTTGTAGCAGAAATAAAGTAACATTGATAATAGTCATGACATTTTTAAAAAATTCATTACTTGTGCATCTAGTTGTCTGTTCATCTCTTCTAGTACCAGACATAAAGATGACAATTAAAGATCAATGAACTCCAACTGCCATTTAATTTCCAGAGCTACAAAGGAAGTGACTCTTCAAGTTCTGATACATGTTGAAATGTATTTGGAAATGGCTAGTGTCAAAGGTTGGGCAAAGTGCTTAAAAGAATGGGGTTTTTCTCACTGGCCTACTCAATGTAGAACTACAAAGATTCCATGTAGAGCAGGGATTCTTAACAAGGGGTCCGTGAGCTTGAATTGAAATTCAAAAAAACATTATTCTTGTGGGGACGTGTTGGTGTGGGTGTGATATATTTATTAACACACAATACAGTGTGGACTTAGTAAGGGGTTGGTGGAACAAAAAAGGTTGAAAACCCTGATGTAAAGCACAAAATTTTGCATACTCCAATCATAAATAGATTGTCTTCACCCTTCTAAGTTCTTCCCAGTACAATTACCTTATTTTGTTTAGTAAGAAAGACAGTGGGGGATAATTCTGTTTCTTGGGAATTTATAAATAGGGTATCTTATAGTAAATAGCCACCAGTCAAATGAGGGGGGAGGTGGTTTGTGTGGGTAATAAGTAATGAAAACACTGTAAAGCCACTTAGCCACAAATCTACTCAAAACATCAGTTGAACCTTAAAACCACAGACATTTAATATTTTGAATTTGCTTCTTTAGAAACCCTTGTAACATAAGTTGATGTAGTATGTTGTAACTTTTCAGCCAAGACATATCTTTGTCATGATTTCACAATAAATTCCAAGTAAATGCCAGGGCATTTTAGGATATTTAAACACTTTACTTTCTCTGCTATCTTAAAGCATTAGAGTAATAAATTATAACACTTAAAAAACTTCTACTGACTTAAAATTTCAAAAAGATATGTAAACTGACTTTTCCAATATAAGTATTCCAAGGGTGTATACATTAAAATCACACTATATGACACATCTTTTTCCTTTACTCATAACTGGAAAAAACTTTGACCTAAATTAAAAAGTGGTTTGAGGACTTTATTAAAAAAAAACTTTGTGTCACTGTCCAGGAAAAACCTATGTGGTTTCTCTAACTTTGTAACTTTTGATGTGGCATAAACCCAAAACCCAAAAATTAACTGGCTGGATTTTACGGTCTCATTAAAATCTGCTTAAAAATAGGATATAAGGAAATTCATTATTTGTATGCTTCAAGTAATATTTGATGGCAAAATGTATTGGTTTAAATAATTTGCAGACAAAAGCTACTTTATTAAAGTATTGGTCTTACAAATTTGAGCATTTGAAGAATTTAAAAATAATCCAGAGAATTTAGGAATTGTTAGTCCAGACATGCAGTTGAACAATCTAGAAAAACTTGCAGTACTGTAATTGTATAAATTAGCTAAATTAAGTGATTAAACATTTCCTTCAATCAGTGTCTAACATAGGTTTTGTTTTCTTTTTTCTTTCTTTCGTCTAACAGGTTTTATTTTCTTTTTTCTTTTTTTTGAGGTACTGGGCAAGGATTAAACCTGAGATCTCTTATGTGCCAAGCTGGCTCCCAACCACTGAGCCACATGGCTCCCCTGAGTTGGCATTTTCTTTTGCTGCTTGTTTTTGTTTTTGTTTTTTAAGGAGGCATCAGGGACTAAACCTGGGACCTCCCGTGTGGGAAGCAGGCGCCCCCCTAATATAGGTTTTTGGGTTGCTGTAGCATGCCAGTAAATATTTATTGAGCACTTACCAAGCGCTAGTCACTGGAGACAGTTGTGAACAAAAACAACCGAGCTTTCAGGGGTTACATTCTACTACTACTTTTTAACTCTTAACACATTTTAACCTATGGGAGCGAGGCCAATGCAAGAGAATTGTGAGAATCCTTGAAATTTCTGTGCTCAGCACTCTGCCATATTGATTTCTTTCCTCTTAAAAGCAAGTGTATTGTGGTATGGACAAACACAAGCTAAAATATATGATAAATATATTCTAGGAAGTTAGGTGGTACTACCAGTCAGGTTTGGACCATCTTTGGGTGACTTCAAGTCCGTACATAATGTAGGCATTCCCACTTACACACGAAACGCACAGGTTACCTGAGAAAGTGGCGAGTTCCCAACGACATTGTGACAAGCCAGGTTGTTTTACTTCACTCTAAAGATATGATTAACTTCTTTCCAGAGATGGGGCAGTGCCAGGAGCCAGATCAGCTAAAAGCAGAACCTAGAACCTAATGGCCAGAAGCGCCGCCGTGACTCGCCGCGAAGGAGCGGACCTGAGAGGGGGCGGATACGTGCTCTGCGTCATGACGCATTTCCGCCGCCGCGCGCTCCACCTCCTGCCCATCCATCCGCGGGTTTGTCTGCTGTTCCCGGGGAGACAACGGTGACCGCAGCAAGTCATGGAGCCCAGGGTGGTCAAGCCTCCTGGTCAAGATTTCGAAGTAGAGCGTCTCAAAAGCCGCTACGGACTAGGGGGCAGCTGCCCGGCTGAGGTGAGGCCGCCGCCTCTTCCTCCTTCCTGTCCCGGAGCCTCAGTCCTTGCTTTCACCGCCTTCCCTTCGCGACGGCGGCCGCACGTCTCAGTCTCTCGTGAGCAGACGGTCTCTTAGAGTCAGCAGGGCTAACTCCCAGAAGTGTTCATTAGCCAGCCTTACAGTTCCCGTGCGTCTGGACACCGAGGCTGCAGGTGACCATGGATCGGAGTACCTGGGGCCGCTTTCCCCAGTAGGCTTTAGTTGACAGCTTGAAGACCAAAGGGAAGATCTGTCCAACTCTCGTGGCATTTAAAAGTTTAGAAAAAGCATTGTGCATACCCCTCGCAGAACAAAGGTCTGGTGAAATTAGCTAGTGGGAGAAAAGTAGTTTGTGGCCACAAATTTGTAGATGTCTCTGTGCTTGGCAAATGTTTGTCATATAGGAAAAACAAGTTTTCTATCAGAAAAAATTCCCTCACTGTAAAATTTTAAAGATTGTGTTTATACAAAGCTTGGATTTTTGAACTTTTATTTACAGTGACTTGAGTGGAGTTTAAAAAATTAATTCATTTTGTAAGTTTCTTATTTTGAAATAATTTCAAGCTTACAGAAAGAATAGTACAAAGAACTCCCTTTTACCTTTCACTTGGATTCACCAATTTTTAACATCTTGTCACATTTGCTTTTCAATTCCATTTATCTCCCTCTCCCTCCTTTACACACACACACACACACACACACACATTTTTTCTGAACTATTTGAGGATAATTTGCAAACATGCCCTTTTACCCCTAAATATAAATACTTGAATGTGTTTTTCCTAATAGGTCATTCTCATATATAACCACAGTAAAATTATCAGGAAATTTATTCAAATTTAATCAATTTTTTCAGTAATGTCCTTTATAAAAAAAATTTTCCCTTGTCCAGATCCAATCCAAAAAATGTGCATTGCATTTAGGTCTCTTTTATTGCCTTTAATCTGGAACAGTTTCTTAGCCTTTCTTTGCCTTTAATACCATTGATGATTTTGAGAACAGAGAACTTATTCACGTGAATGTTCCTCAGTTTGGATTTGTCTAATGGCTATCTCATGATTAGATTCAGATTGTGCATTTTTGGTAGGAATATATGCATGAGTGATGTCTGGCCTTCTAAGGCACAAGATGTTGGTTTGACCCATTGTTAGTGATGTTAACTTTAACATTTCACTTAGTTAAGGTCGTGCCTACTGGGTTTCTCTACTGTAACCTTTGTAATTTATGAGGAGCAATTTTGAGAATAAATTGATTCTTAGTATACAAATATAAAATATTTTTCTTTTTTTTTTTTTAGTATGATTTTGATCAGGCTAAATGTAAGAAAAGATCTCTAACCTCAGGTAAGCTAATAGAGTATTTTGTATATTGGGGAGTTTTAACAAATTTAATTTCGGAGGGAATATAAATAAGAAAGAAAATATTTTGTTTAGAATTATGGCTAGTGCCAGATATCTTGTGATACTAAGCTTTTTTCAGTCTGTTAATGAACTAATAGTAATCACGATTTCTTGTGTAAAACTGTGAGGTCTTTAAAAATCTAATTGAATGAATTATTTTGGTGTTTTCATTTACAGTATTTCTCCTTTGAAGATGTTAAAAATGAAACACACTATGTTGGATAAAGAGTACTAATTGCTATATTTTCGAGGCATAAACTTTTCCAAGTTATTAGGATAATAATTATTGCACTAGAGGAGGAATTTATCAAATAAATGTACTGAAAAAATAATTATGCCATGGGATTGGGTGGATGGGAACTTCATGTGGTAATTTGTAACTAAAGGTTTATATTTAATTTTTTTTATTGTGATAACATACATATAAACTATTTGCCGTTTTAACCATTTTAAATGTACCATTCAGTACTATTAATTGCATTTAAAATATTATGCTGCCATCAACTCCATTCATTAACAAAACTTTTTCATTACCCAAAACAGAAACTGTACCGATTAGGCAATAACTCTTCATTGCCCCTGGTAACTTCTAATCTACTTTCTGACTCTATGAATTTTCTTATTCTAGATATTTCATGTAAGTGGAATATTTATCCTTTTGTCTGTCTTAATTTACTTAGCATAATGTTTTCAAGGTTCATCCATGTTGTGGCATGTATCATTACTTCATTCCCTTTTATGGCTGAATAACATTCCATTTTATGTATATAGCACATTTTGTTTATCCATTCATCTGTTGATAGTCGCTTGGGTTTTTCCCACCTTTTGGCTGCCATAAATAATGCTCTTATTTGCACTGGTGTACAATTACCTATTAGATTCCCTGCTTTGCGTTCTTTTGGGTATATACCTAGGAGTGGAATTGACAGGTCATGTGATAATTCTACATTTAACTTTTTGAGGAATTAACAAACTGTTACCGTAGCAGCTATACCATTTTATATTCCCACCAACAATGCATGAGGATCCCAATTTCTCTACATCCTTACCAACACTTGCTATTTTTATTATCTGATTTAACAGTAGCAATCCTTGTGGATGTGAAGTGGTATCTCATTGTGGTGGTTGTTGTTTTTTTTAACATATTTTTTATTAGAGAAGTTGTGAGCATATGAAACAATCATGCATAATGTACAGAAATACCATATATCACTCCTCCACCAACACTTCATTGTTGTGGAACATTTGTTACAGATTATGAAAGAACATCATCCAACTATTAACTATGGTCCATTGCATACATTTGATATCTTTTTTCCATATACCCCCTATTATTAACACCGTGTGTTAGTATTATACATATGCTATAGTTTTTGAGAGAACATTCTCATATTTGTACACCACAGTCCATCTTCTACCACATGGTTCATTGTCTTATACAGTCCCATGCCTTATGCATTCGATCCAAAGTGTGCACTAAGTGGCTCTCACTTTGCTCACAGAGTTGTGCAGTCATTGCCTCAGTAAATTTTGAGCATTTTCCTTAGTCCAAAAGAAAAAATCCCATACCCCCCATTATTGACCCATAGTGTTGATAAAGTACCTTCTTTGACACTGATGAAAGAATGTTACAATATTGCTGTTAACTATAGTCAATAAGTTACATTAATTGTACTTTTCCCATATATCACCATATTCTTACCGCCTTGTAATAGTGATGTACATTTGTTCTTGTTCATAGAAGAACATTCTGGTATTTGTACTATTAGCCACAATTCTCATCCACCTCCAGGTTCACTATGTTATTCAGTCCCTAGATTATTCTCTAGGGACTTTCTAGGTTTCTTTCAATTGATATTTACATCCCTAGACTACCCCTTTCAGCCACAATCCCATTTATAAATCAGCCGTCTTAGTTATACTCACTGTAATGTGTTACCATCAAATCTATCCATTTCCACACATTTACATTCACATACTTAAAAAGTTTACATACATTAAGTATCAGTACCCCTTCTCAGCCCTCATCCTATCTCCCAGTATACACTCTAGGTTTTAACTCCATGTATTTATTCTTCATATTTAGTTCATATTAGTCAGACTATACAATATTTGTCTTTTTGTATTGGCTTATTTCACTCAGTATAATGTCCTCAAGATTCATCCATGTTGTCATATGTGTCCCAATTTCATTCCATTGTATGTATATACCACATTTTGTTTATTCATTCATGGGTTGATGGACATTTGGGTTATTTCCATCTTATCAAGACCACTATGAACATTGATGTGTGAATGTTTGCTTGCATCACTGTTTTCAGTTCTTCCGGATATATTCCTATTAAAGGGATTCCCAGATCATACAGTAGTTCTATATTTAGCTTCCTGAGGAACTGCCAAACTCTTCCACAGAGGCTGTACCATTCTACATACCCACTAACAGTGAAGGAGTGTTCTTGTTTCTCCACATCTTCTCCAGCACTTGTTTTCCGGTTTGTTTGTTTTTTTAAATAATGGCCATTCTATGAGGTGTAAGATGATATCTCTTTGTAATGTTGATTTGCATTTCCCTAATAGCTAGTGATATTGAACATTTTTCCATTTGTATTTCCTTTTTGGAGAAACATCTGTTTAAGTCTTTTGCCCATTTTAAAAATTGAATTGCTTGCTCTTTGTTGAATTGTATAATCTCTTTATATAGCATGGAGGTCAAATCTGTATTGGATATGTGTTTTCCAAAAAATTTCTCCCATCGAGTGGGCCACCTTTTCACCTTCTTTACAAAGTCCTTTGAATCACAAAAGTGTTTGTTTGAGGAGGTACCATTTGTCTATTTTTCCTTTTGTCGCTTATGCTTTTGGTGTAAGATTTAAGAGTCCATCACCCGCCACCAGGTCTTGAAGATGTTTCACTGCATTTTCTTCTAGGAGTTTTGTTTGTTTGTTTTTGTTTTTCCCTTGGGTCTAAGGTGAGTCTCTTGTAGACAGCATATAGAGGGCTCATATTTTCTTATCCATTCTGCCAGTCTGTGTCTTTTGATTGGGGAGTTTAATTCATTAACATTCAATGTTGTTATTGTAAAGGCAGTTCTCACTTTACCCATTTTGACCTTTGGGTTTTATCTGTCATATCTGATTTTCACCACTCTTTTTACACTTTCAGTTACTTTTACTGATATTATCTTCAATTCTAGATTCTCTTCCAAGGCTCTCTCTCCTGTCTTTTTTCTTTCAGGCTGTAGCACTTCCTATAATATTTCCTGCAAAGCTGTTCTCTTGGTTACATACTCTGTCATTTTCTGTTTATCTGTGAATATTCTAAAGTTGCCCTCATTTTTGAAAGACAGTCTTGCCGAATATTAGATTCTTGGCTGGCAGTTTTTCTCTTTCAGTATCTTAAATATATCATACCTATGCTTCTCACCTCTATGGTTTCTGATGAGAAATCAACACTGAATCTTATTGTGAAGTATTGCTCTTCTGATTGCTTGGGCCCCCCAAACAGGTGATATAGAGTACTAACTGTACTCTAGGATGAGCTAACTCTTGGAGCTCCTTACTCTGTTGCAAGAGCCCCTTCTCCTCATTGTGGATTTGATTTGCATTCCACAAATGACCAATGATGTTGAACATATTTTCATGTTCTTATTGGCTGTTTGATATCTTCTTTAGAGAGATGTTTATTCAAGCTCTTTGCATATTTTTTAATTGGATTATTTATCTTCCTGTTCAGTTGTAGAAATTCTTTATATAGTCTAGATACTAAAGCTTTCCAGGTAAATTATTTCTAAATATTTTTTCCTGTTCTTTTTACTTTCTTGATAATGAAACTTTTGATCTGCAAAAGTTTTTTATTTTGATGAAATCAAATTTATCTATTGTTTCTTTTGTTGCTTGTGCTTTTAGTGCCATATCGAAGAATCCGTTGTCAAATACAAGGTCATGAAGATTTACTTCTAAGAGTTTTGTTTGTTTGTTTTAGGTCATATATTTAGGTTGTTGGTCCATTTTGTATTAATTTTTGTGTCTCGTCTGAGTTGTAGAGGTCCAATTTCCTTCTTTTGCATGAAGGTATCCAGTTTTCCCAGCAGTATTTGTTGAAGAAATCTTTCCCCATTGAGTGGTCATGTCACTTTGTTGAAAATCAGATGGCCATAGAGATGAGAGTTTATCTCTGCACTTTGAATTCTCTTCCATGATCTATATGTCTATCCTTATATCAGTACCACACTATTTTGATTACTGTAGCTTTGTATTATGTTTTGAATTGGGAAGTTTAAGACCTCCAACTTTTGTTCTTATTTTTCAAGATGATTTTGGCTATTTGGGGTCCCCTTGCATGCAATTCCACATGAATCTGAGCATTGGTTTTTCCGTTTCTACAAAAAAAAAAAGGCAACTGGAATTTCTATCGGAATTGCATTGACTCTCTAGATCACTAATATTGACTTCTTAATGATATAAGTCTTCCAGTCCAAGATCACAGGATGTCTTTCCATTATTTAGGTCTTCTTTAATTTCTTTCGGCAGTGTTTTGTAGTTTTCAGTGTACACATCTTTCACATCCTAGTGAAATGTGTACCTAGATAATTTATTCTGTTAGATGATATTGTAAATGGAATTGTTTTCTTAATTTCCTTTTCAGATTCTTCTTTGCTGGTGTTTAGGAACACAACTGATTTTTGCGTGTTGATCTTGTACCCTGATATGTTAGCAAATTCGCTTATTAGCTCTGGTAACTTTCTTGTGGATTCCTTTGGATTTTCTAAATATAGGATCATGTCATCTGCTAATAGAGAGAGTTTTATTTCTTCCTTTCCAAGTCAGATGCCCTTTATTTCTGCCTAATTGCTCAGGTTAGAACTTCCAGTAAAATGCTGAATAGCAGTGATCAAAATGGGCATCCTTATCTTGTTCCTGATATTAGGGCACAGTTTTCAGTTTTTCGTCCTTGAGTGTGATTTAGCTATTAGTATTTCATACCTTTATCATGTTGAAGTGGATTTAATTTTGTTCTTACCAAAACAAGATTCTGAAAACATGTCTATCTATGTTAATTGGTATTCACTAGTGATCTATTTATTTGTTGATGCTTCTTAGCTGATGTTTTTACTTAGTAAATATGGTAATCATTGAACTTTGGGATGATTGCAGCAGAAATACTAGTTAGGGACTTCTGGGAAGATGGCACTGTAGTAGGTAGGCAGGGCTCAACTGTCTTAAAAAAAAAACAATGAAGGAGGGGCAAAAAGCTAAGGTAGCTGCTTTGGGGATCTGCAGACCAGGAGTGTGCTTTGTATCCTCCAGGAGGAGAGGAACAGAGAGTTGAAGAAGCCAGAATGAAAACTGTGAGTTACTAGCCCCTGCAGCCGGGAAGACGCACTCCCCACCCTCAAGGCTAATAGCCTGGGTAAAAACCCATGGCTTTCTGTAGCCAACTGAGGGGAACAAATGTTTTCCTCCCTGGGAAGAGGGAGAGTGTGGCGAAGGGTGTGGTTTCTCTTCAGTGAGTTTGGCCAGCAGAGCTCACTTTAAATCTTGGCTCTGGCCAGACCAGAATTGTGGGCAAGTGGAGGTTGAAAGAGACACCTCTGTGGAAAGATTTGCCAAAGAGCATCATCTGCTGGCAGGTTGGGAAACTGCAGGAAAATAAACCACTTTTTGGAGTCTCTCATTTCCCAAATCCCTTGGATCTGATCTGCCCCATTAGTAGGTCCCTGGCTCTATTTTGATAACTTAAGCTGGACAGTTTCAAAGACTTAGAAGAAGTTGAACCAAAAATCAAAGAAGAGGGAGTGGCTGTGACTCAAGCAATTGAGCTCCCATTTATCATATGGAGGGGACCCGGCTTCGATCCCTGGGACCTCCTGGTAAAAAAAGAAATAAAATGACCAGACCTGTGTGGAGCAGCATAGGCCCCCTTGCGGTGAAGTGACGCACCAAAAAAGACGATGACGCAACCAGATAGGAAAAAAAAATCAAAAAAGAGCTGTGAAACAAAACCACTAGGCATGGGAGAGAAATTGACTGCCAGAGTAAATTTATCAGCATAATCAGATGCCTAGACATCAGCAAAAAATTACAAGTCATACTAAGAAACAAGAAGATATGGCCTAGCCGAAGGAACAAATCAAACATCCTACAAGATACAGGATTTAAGGCAAATCACACAAATCTCCTAAATCAATTCAAGGAGTTGAAGGAAAATATGGCTAAAGAGATAAAGGATATTAAGAAGAAACTGGATACAGTTCCATGCTCATTCTTGTCTAACTGCTCTGCTGTTACTTGCAACCATGCCTGAACCAGTGAAGTAGGCCCCGGCCCCGAAGAGGTGCTTCAAGAAGGTGGTGACCAAGGTGTAGAAGAAGGATGGCAAGAAGCACAAGTGCAGCCGCAAGGCGAGCTACTCGGTCTAAGTGTACAGGGTGCTGAAGCAGGTCCACCCTGACACTGGCATCTCATCCAAGGCCATGGACATCATGAACTTGTTTGTCAACGACATCTTTGAGTGCATCACGGGCGAGGTGGTGCGCCTTGCACACAACAAGAAGTGTCAGCCGTAACCTCCAGGGAGATCCACACAGCTTTGCACCTGCTGCTGCCCAGGGAGCTGGCCAGGTATGCCATATCTGAGGGCACCGAGGCCATCACCAAGTACACCAATGCCACGTGAGCCCTCTCGTTGCCAGTCAATCATTTTGATTCAGCCTACAACCCAACAGCTCTTTTCAGAGCTACTCACACTTCCATTGAGAACTGGCACACTTTTCTTACCTTACTGTGGGTAAGTGCTACTTTTCTCCTCCAATATTTACTTTTCTGCATTTCTTTATTTTGATCTTGTTAGAAATGGTGTCACACTACAGTATTCATGCATGTTGCAGCCACTTTGGAGGCAATATGAATTAGACTTGTATAGGGGAAGTTTCAAAACCAGTTATTCCCTCACTAAAAGTCACTCATCTTTACACTTTTTAAAAATGTTTTAGTAACAATTCCTTGGGCCCTCTACCAGTCATTGTCATTGGTACCCTAGTAATGAAGTATTTGACATGTACTAATAAAATAGTAAGGAAACAAAGATCATCTTCACCTATGCTTTCTTGGGCTGGTATTGGCTCTCCCGGTGCCTGAGCCTGAATTTGCAAAATTTTATAGGAAGGGAGAAGAAAAGGAAAGGAAGGCAGCACCAAATTCAAATCATCTTACTTCTTCAGTCAGCTGACAACTTGGTATCAACAGCCAATCCAGTTGTTGGGCGGGCAATTTAAATTTGGCCGTTGGTTTCTAATCTTTCTAATTTGTGCTTGAGGGGTCTAGGCAGTACTGTGTGGTTAAAGGAAACCTGCCTATTTTTCCCACCCCTGTATTTCTCAGGGAAATTTCTCCTTCTCATTATGGGCCGGATTTCTTTCTACCCATCCTCCCCTCCCTTTTTTTAATATGTTGTGCCATCCATGAATTTTCCATTATTTGAGAAAGAAATTATTAGTTTGTGAGGAAAGCTGTTAAAAGATCAGTTTCCTTTTAGGATCTCCATGTTTTCTTTCTCAAGAAGCTGGGCAGTTTTAAAGACTTAGAAGAAGTCTTTTGCATTTAGTGTTTTTTAATTGGAAGAAATTTCAAAAGAAAATTAAAAAGTTGAGCAAGGAGAAAAGTCAGGCAGGGCTATTTCCTGCCACTACTCTCACCTCAGGAAATCTCACCTCAGGAAATCAAAATCTGTCTCCCAGTTTTAAGCCCTCAGCAATGGCATGTAAAAGTACTTTGGTCTTTGCCCAGGAATCAGCATGAGAATGCTTCCACATTGACTTATATTTGCTAAAGATCTTTGAAGCTACCCTTTATCCATTTAACATACTCCAATATCCAACATTTTCACTCATGTGTTTACATGAGACTATTCTGTACACATACATATAGGAATGTCTGGAGCAGCAGTGTTCTTAGTAGGAAAACACTAGAAATAAATCACACATTCATGGCAAAAAGAACAAAGACATTTATTGAGGTATATTCACACAACGGATTACCACACAGCAGAGGAAATGATTGAACTAATCTCAGTACATGGTTGAATTTCAGAAACATAAATTTAAGAAGGTTTAAATATGATACCATTGTATAAAGCTCAAATATAAAACCAAAATGAAAACCTCCACACCCTTTGGCAGTCACCTCTCAATCCCAATATTCCTCCCCAGCCTTAACATAACCACTAATCTAATTCCATCTTTGTGGATTGATTTGTGTTTGCATTTTGTATGGATGGAATCAATACAGTATATGGTGCTTTGTGTTTGGTTTCATAATGTTTTTTTTTTTTTTTTTT
>JAQZBX010071400.1:0-15236 GCA_029593785.1 Cabassous unicinctus | reverse complement strand
TCCGCGGTTCTAATTAGAGAGAGGTTGGTATGGCTTGCAGGGTGCTGCTGCCTGCCTCTCCCTCAGCCTCCACTCCCCTCCCTCGTCCCCTCCCCACCCGGCGCGCGCGCGCACACACACACACATACACACACGCACACTCGCCCCTCCACCCCCCGCGCCTCCCTCCCTCGTCGTCTCTTTGCAATCGCATGAAGCGCACTCACACACTCCCTCTCGCTCACACGCGCGCACTCACACACACTCACACAGGGTGGAAGGAGGCGAATAATAACTCAGCCATATTTCAGCCGCCGCCGCCGGGAGCCGCGGGCACAGTCCGGGTACGCGGCGAGCAGCCTCGGCGGCCGCACCTCCGCGAGGCGCCGCAGCCGCTACGATGGTGCGTTCTCCGCGGCGCGCGTGTGTGAGCGGGAGTGTGCGGGCTGACAGCCGCGGGGCGGATCGCAACTTTGCCCCTGCGCGGGGCTGCGTGCAGCAGAGGCTCGGCGGCTGTGGGTTCGCCGCGTTGCCTTTGCGAATTTCATTTTTTTGGGGGGAGGTGGGAGGTACTTTGGGACCACTTTGGCTCTTGGAAGTGTGCTGCGGGGGCTCTGTTCGACTGGCCTCGCGGTTTGCGAGGGGCTTTTCGGCGGGGGGTGCGGGGTGCTTTAAGTTATGGATGCCTCGGCGTGTTTTCCTGCGGGCGTGTGTGTTTGTGTGTGTGACGACGTCTCATTTTTGTTGAGCACGGGAGTTTGTGCCCATCAGTAGAGGCTGCTTCCATTCCGCCTGGCACAGCGCTCCACACGCACGCACACACACACGTACACAAAGACTTCGCGGCGTGTGCCTGTCGCCGCGGTACTTTCGGGGAGGGGGCTTCAAGACCCCCACCCCCCACCCCGAGGCCCAGCCACCTCCCTTTCCACACCGGGAAATAGCCCGGGCATCGCCTCCAAATTGTCTTCTAATTTGTTTCCGATGCATTTGTTGTGGTGCTTGCCTCGGTTGAATGTGCTCTCCCTTTTCCCCCTCACCATCGATCCCCTTCACGATTGGGGGTAACATTCCGTTACAATCCAGATCCGCGTGGATGCGGGGCCCCGGGTGTTCTGGGGGCCGGGCCGGACGGGGTGTTTTGGGGGGTGTGGGCTGTGCGCGCCCACGCGCGTGAAACGTGGATGCAGAGGGCATCACCGTTTCCTTTTATGTGCGTCTCAAGGAGGAAAAAAAAATGTCAGGCGCAATGTTCAGTGCCGAACGGTCGCCTTCCTGTTGTTCACGGCTGACTCTCCTCCCCCTGCCCGCAGTGTGCCGTGCAGGTGAAGCTGGAGCTGGGGCACCGCGCCCAGGTGAGGAAGAAACCCACCGTGGAGGGCTTCACCCACGACTGGATGGTGTTCGTGCGCGGTCCGGAGCACAGTAACATACAGCACTTTGTGGAAAAAGTCGTCTTCCACTTGCACGAAAGCTTTCCTAGGCCAAAAAGAGGTAGGGCTCGAATACAAAAGGGGCCTAATAAAAAATGTCTTTCCTCGAGAGGAGACAATTGCTCTGCCCGGGCGGTCCCCCTGCCCGGCCGAGCCTCGGGACCCCTGTGCGCGGCGCGCTGTGGCCAGGTCCGGGCTCCCCACGCGCGCGCGCCTTCGGCTTGGTGAAAGTCACCGCAGAGAAAGGACCGTCAGGTGTCTTGTGTTTATTCATCCAAAACCAGCCCTCGCCGGTCCTCTGGGGTTAGCCGCGGGTTTTGTGGGGAAGGTGTAATTAGTTGTTGGGTTTGGAGGTGTGGGGAGTGGTGCTGGAGGGAATAAACAGCTTGCTCCCTTTTTTCCCTAGAAAAATTGAGAATTACCTGTGTTTTTAGCAAAGAATGCATTGGGTGTAGTTATTTTTACGTCTTGAGAAGTCGATTCTCCTTAGAGTCTTCTCTGATTTCCTTTCTGTGTATGAGGCATTGGGTGCCAGTTGTCACGGACTTCTTTTAGTGTTAGCCAACTTGCCCCGGTTCCCCCACCCCGTCAGGATTTTATGTTTAGTTGGGGGGTTTACTTGTCCCTGGCTTGCGATATCACTTGATTTTGAGCTGCGTTCTATTCGAGGTGTCTGCAGAATGTGATCTGCAGGGAAGAAGGTCCTGGAAAGGTCCAGGCTAAGTTTGAGAGGAACGGTGTTTGTGGTACTTTCTACTAGTGTCCTTCCCCACCTTGGTTCTTAGCCTTGGTGTCTGCTTTGCATAGTCTTGCTCTGTCTCTGCGGTCCCAAACAGTTGCCATAAAGAGCTGGACAATTTTGGAAAAAAGAAAGTGTGTGTCATTTTAAAAGATATTTAAACGGGGTTTGAGAAACCCAGGTTTCAATACCCTTCAACCTCTGGGAAGCTACTGTCTGGTTGTTTTAGTTGGATTAGTGGAGGTAACAGTACAAATACAATAAGGTGCTTTGTTTGGGAGCAGGTTTATTTATCTAAGTCGACACAATGGTTAGTAGTTATCTTCCATTTGATCTGTAATCTTTATTGGCATCTAGAACTCCTGCAGTTTCTTAGAGCAACATCATAATAAATCCATTCTGCTTAGAGCTACGTGGAAATTATTGAACGTTCAGGGACTGAATAAAGAAAGGAGAAATGCTGTGTGCCTCAGAGGTGGCAGAGGTTTGCACTGATGCTTATTTTTGTTTCCAGAGCTCATGTAATGGGAAGTAGGATTGTGGGGTTTTGTTTTGTTCTTGTTGTTGTTTTTTGTTTGTTTATTTTTCCCTGCGTTTAGTGGTTTGGTTTATAGCTCCTCTTGAAAACTTGAGCAGTTGAATTTGATGGGCTTTGTTGGATGGTTAAGAAATGAATCCTGCTTCTAACAGAGGGATAGGAATATGTACCGCCTATAGGAAATAACATTTAGATTTTGTTAGCATTTCATATTAAAATATAGTCAGAGACAATATACTTCATATTTCTTCAAAATTGTGATAAGGGTGAGTATTGTCAAGATTCTGTCACTACAAGAGGTTGGGTATGATGCTTCTGGGAATCACTCTCCCTTTTCCATGCATCTGTAGAGCCATTGCAGAGGAATTTAGACAAAAGAAACCACCTTCTAAGATCCTTGGTGCCCACTGTTACTACTCTTTGGCTACTATTCACTTCAAGGTGAAATACACTTAACAACAACAACAAAAAGCAATATTTATTGTATTAGGAACATTAACTCAGTTGGTGCAAGATGTAGCTCTTAAGGTAACTTTGTTTAGGTGCCTTAACAATCAACAAATTGGCTTTATGAAATTAAAGATCAGCCTCTTCTGTATCTCACAGCTGTTTCTCTGCTTCAGTGTGTGTGTGGTGATGTTCCCCTTTATTTCCCATACCTAATGATTTTCTGTCCAGCCTGAGGGAACGTGAGGGTGCTGCCCGCATAGCCCACACCTGGGATTTGTTGCTAGGCGTGGTAAACCGCTTGATAACAGTGTTGTCTTCTAAGAAGTCTCTAGTGAGAGATGTCTGCTTTTTGGTTGGACTTTTCAGTTTTTGTTCTTAACTGTGGGATTTCTTTATGCAGCCTGTAAGCCATTGTCTTAAAATGTTTATTTTTGGATTTTTATTTGTATGTGTGCTTTCCATGATGTGACAAGTCCTGGGAAAAATGCCAACTTACATAGCCCAGGAGAGACCTTGTCATACTGTAATTACACATGATTCAGATTGCTAGAGAAGGTTTCTCTGTTCATTGGGAATAGTTAGTTGTAAGTTCAAGTAACACCAAACATGCCACTTAATCCTGGGACTTACTATTATTATTTTTTTTTTGGTGTATAGGATCTTTCAGAATGACAAGAATAAATACAGAATAAGAATGTCAGGAATTTCTGTCTACTTCTGTACCATTTAAGGTGCTATATTTGTTATATTGTAGATCTATGAATGATGGGGTAAAATTTTTTTACCCATTGAAAATGGGAGAAACTGCAAAAATGACTGAAAAATCTAAGTTACAAGATATTTTAAAGGAAATGCAGATATAGTAAGCTGTAAATGGCTGTTGTTAATGACACATTAAATCACCTTCACTAAATACAGTAGCTGATAAACATAAATGAACCTTTCATTTGAGGATGAATTCAGCCATGAAGGTTGATGAATCCCTAGTTTTGTATATCTTTAGTTTGAAAAAGCATATTGATTTTCAGATTGATTTCCTTACTTCACAGTAATATTATAAGAACTTGTAGAGGAAGAAATTATAGTATTTTCAACTTGTTGCCTAATGAGAATTTCATATACCGTTTTAGAAGTGACTAATTGGATTTGAATTAATCAAGTTTTACTCTGTCACTAAGATGTGTGGGCGAACTTCATTTTATAACTACAAGGCACAAAGTGGTAGGAAAGACATTTTTATGAAATAATGAAGTTGGAATATCCATTAGATATTATGAAATAGATAGGTCAGAGTATGGTGCATTTTTAAACTATATACTTACAAAAACACATATTTATTAATACCAAAGATTTATAATAGTCTGATATGACTGAAATGAATAATCACATTCAAAATGTTTCATTTAAAATATTAATGTTTTCATTTTCAGTGTGATGTGAATTTTGAGTGAACTTTCTTTCCAATTACAGCCATCATTACTATTGAAATCTGTCCCATTGACATTTATGATGTGAAATCTGTTGCTTATTATGTTATATAAGCAAATTTGGCCACTGCTAAGGTTTGAGAGCTTTTTATTTGAGGTCTTACTCCTTTAGTGGGCAGATAAAGCATAATAAATCCACACTTATTACTTTCCTTTGATTTAAGTGTTTGAGCCAAGCTTTACTGCATAGTTCTGATTTGTGTTCACTGGTCTTCTGAAATAATTTGGATAATTTTTGGTCAGGGTGTCTAACATTTGAGGGTTTTCTAGTTGCAAGATACTGTGTGCCCCTGGTGTATTTCTCTTCTGAGGCATTTAAAAAGTATAAGGAAATAAATGAAGATGAGTGATTATACTGACAAGTTCAGTGAGTGTTATAAGATTTGTGTATAATTCTATATGGAATTAAGATGACCAATGAGAACAATTTTACTACTTGGCATTTTGAAAAAAAACATAAACCGTAATTTTCCTAGGCACTTAAAACCTGAATGGTTGGAGGAAATCTCATGTGCTGTTGTTGGGAACATAAATTGGGCATGAATTGTTTGAAGGGTATTTGGGAAAATCTATTAATATTTTTAATGCTTCTACCCTTTGACATAGCAATTTCACTTCTAGGAATTTTCCTATAGATGTGGCTTTCCAAGTACGCAAAAATACAGCATATGTCACGTGACTATTTTTGTAATAGCAAAAATTTCGAAGCAAGCCATATAGGGACTTCAATTGGGTTCAGTTCAATGATGATAAACCATAAAAAGGGGTAAATCTATTTGTAAACTCAGGAAGATGTTTAAGAGGTATTAAATGAAATAAAGCAAGTTACTAAATCAGTATGATCGCATTTATACAGATAAATATGTGTGTGGGCATGCATGTGTGTAAATAAGTAAATTCTGGGTGAATGGGCATCAAACTCTTAAATCGTTTTCTTTAGTGGGTACATATGGAATTGGTGGTGATGGAGGATTATTTTGTATTGTTTGATTTTTTTAAATGTTAATTGTATATATTTAAAACATTACAAAGAGCATGCATTACTTTTTAAGACTGGAAGACAATGAGTAAAAAACCAATGTAGGATATTGCCTTTTTAACAGGGGTTGGCATGTAGCTATCTAAAATTAATCTTTAACCATCTTGAGTAGCTATTGTTGCTTAATGCCTTAAGAGTAGCTAGGGTGGGGAATTACAAACGTTGTGTTCAAGTGCTGGCTTCAGAGACTTCTTGTGTGATCTTGGGCAAGTTTCTTCTGTGTCTCTTTTCTCATTTGTTTTATGGTAATGATAGAATAAAACCATTACCTCTTAAATTGTGGATTAAATATAAATCAGCCATTCTCAAACTTATTGGTCTTAAGACTCCTTTATACTCTTTAAAATTGAGGACCCCAAAGAGCTTTTTCTATGTAAGTTATATCTATTAATATTTACTATATTAGAAACTAAACTCGAGACATTTTAAACAAATTACTTATTAATTTGTTAAAAAAAAGACTCATTACATGTTAGCATGTATGTAACATTTTAATGAAAATATTTTCTAAAATAAGATCCAAAAAGGTCTTGGGGACCCCAAGGAGTCCCCAGACTACACTCTGAGAACCCTGAATATAAATATTCAGTATATTATCTGGCACAGAGAAATTGCCCAATAAATGAAAACAGATTTTTTAAAAAACATTGTTGTTGCTAATAAAAACACTCATTAACTGAAGGGAGAAGAGGTAAATTTTCCTAAAACATTTGCATGGTTAAATCCCAGTGTAACAATTATCTAACAGGTTTTTTTTTCCGGAAAAGGATGATCCAAATTTATGGTTTTGCTGGATATATTTTATAGTTAATATTACTGTCTACTTTATGGTGTATTATCTATACTATTCAGAGGTCTTTTACATCCATTGTTTTAAATGACTCAGTGTAGGACTACATTTTTTGTGAGGTAGGCAGGACAGGGTTGTCAATTGGTTTGATAATTTTACCTTAAAGATCCTTTGTTCCTTCTCTTGGTTCTTTGACATTTCCTTCCAAAGAGTCTTCTGTGGACGAATGTTGGCCCATTTTCTCTTGTTCTGTTCATCTATTACAATGTTCCCCACTTCTTAACCCAAACACAGCCTTCACAGTTTTAGGATAAACTTTTCTTGTTTTTAATGTCTTAATGGTCTAAGGGTCTTCAAAAGAGAACTTGGAAAGCTTACATACTTGGGGGGTGGCATTAATTAAACACAATTATGCCAATTGCATGATTAAGCAAGAACTTGATATATTAGTGAACTTTACTGAAATTTTAATTTTCATTGAGCAGATTTTAGAATATTTTTGGTTCTCGAAACAATGTTTCACACTATCCTGAAGGAAACAATGTCGAATTAGAATTCTGTATTTTTTTCCTTGTCTTTTATACTTTCTCTTTGATTTTATTTACCCTACAAAGAAGCTGCTGCCGTGTAAAAGGAGAAATTCTCCTATCTTGGTGATATGAATTAATGTTCTTTTAAAATATTCTGTATTGTGTGTGTGGTCAGAGTTTCTTTAATTGATCTCTTTCTCATAATATTTTTTAATGTGTTAATATTTCATTCTTTTATACTTTCTAGTTCTCCTTATACTTGTCTGTAGTGCTATATATATTTTTGGTAATATAATTTATCTGAAAAGAGTCTTTAGATAAATAATTGCCTGCTGCTAAGATTAAGGGAATTGTAACTTTTAAAAAATGTAGGTTGTAGATATCATAGAAATTGGGAAACTACATTGCATAGTTGTATAGTGTAACCTTTGTGAAGAACCCATATATTCAATTTTTTACATGCAAATGAAAATAGTGTTTTTTCCTGACTTTGTCAAACTGTGTGTACATTGTAGAAAAATCAAAACATTCAGAAATATAAAGAAAGACATCATCTGAAATATTCTTCATAGATAACCATAATTAATATTTTATTAGATAGCTTTATGTATACACAGAAATATTGGCTCTAAATTAACATTAATTCACTCAATAACTATTTTTTTGGAGTTCTTATGTTCCTAATTTCTTATGTTCTAGGAGCTGGGGATAAAGCACAGATGAACATTTTCCTTTATGGAAGATCATGGAATATCATTTTTAAAAATTACCGATTTTTATAATACATTTAATGTAGATTTATTACACCTTATTTGGACATTTAGATTCTGTTTTAATTTTTTTTGTGAAAATGTTGTGATGAATATCCTTGACATTTACTTTTATGGTTTTCCCAGTAATTTCCTTATGTTAAATTTCCAGAAGGAAGATACTGGAGTCAAAAGATAAAATGACTTTAATTTTGATATGTATCACCAAGCTTTCCTTCAAAATAATTGTACCAATTTATACTTCCTCCAGAAATTAGGATACTGCCATGTATATTATGTATGTATATATTTATTTACCATTTGCTTGTCTTTTCTGATGTACTTGTTTTGTGCCCCTTGTAGTTCATGGACCTTTTTTAATTAAAAAAAAAAAAACTTACAGGAATATGCAAAGAATGATATAACACTCATATCCCAGCTGCCAAGAATGAATAAATGTTTACATTTTATCATACTTACCTCCATTGTTTTGATCTTAGGGAATTAAATATTATAGATGTAGTTACAGTTTTTAAATGCTTCATCACCCTTTCTTCCAACTCTTCCATCATTCTTATATTTATGTACATTTGTACATTTAGATTGCTTCAAATAATATAAATTGTGTCTTAAAATCAACATGAAGAGTATCATACTGGGTGAATAAGTTTTTTCAATTCAGATATAATTTGTATACCATAAAATTCACCCATTTAAAGTATACAATTCAGTGATTTTTTAAGTATGTTCACCACTATCTAATTCCAGAACATTTTCGTGGGTGATTAATTTTGCATCTTCTTTCCCCGCATTATATATTTTTTGAACCTATCCACATTTCATCTATGGAGAGCTAGTTCATTCCCTGTCATTTCTTCTGCTTTAGTATTTCATTGTAAAGATACATTCCATGTTTTACTTTTCTATTTCTCTGTTATGGAATATATAGGTCATTTTTAGATTTGATAGTGAACATATTTGTGTGTTGTGCAAATGAACAAGTGTTTGGAAAATAGGCCTAGAATTTGAGTTAATGGGTTATAATGTGTGCATTTTCATTTATATTAGACATTGTCAAATTGCTCTCCAAAGTATTTGCGACCATTTATCTTCTAACCATCAGGGAATGAGTACCATTTTCTCTACATTTTTTAATGTTTAATTGAAGTATGGGATCTTTTTGTTTTTATTTGCATTTTTTATTTCTAGAGTGGTTGAGCATTTTCTATATGTTTACTGACCATTTGGATTTCCTCTTGGTGACTTCCTGTTTATAGCCTTTGTCTTAAGAAATCTATTGTGTTTGTCATTTTTTTTATTATTTGCAGGGGTTAATCCTTAGTTAATTGTGTTGAAAATATCCTGTCCCATTTTGTTTCTTTTTCTCATAGCCTAATTTGTGATATCTTTTGCCATTTGCAAGTTTTTGTTTTAAACTTTCTATTTTGAAATAATTTCAAACTTGGAGGACCGTTGCAAAAATAAAGCAAAACCCATACAGAATCTCCAGCATAACCCCTTCCCAGATAACTAGATACACCAACTTTTAACATTTTGCCACATTTACCACAGGGAAGGTTTTAAGAATCTTGTTTAAGAATATTTGTGGGCATGGTAATGTAAACCAACTATATAACATTTGCAGGATACAGTGAAGCAACTGTAGAAGAGGTAAATGAGGGAAAAAGGAGGTCCTTGCCTTCAAGATGCTTGTGTCTTTTAGAGCTTGGAAGGACCCTGGAGATTATTCATCTTTGTTTACCCTCTCATTCTATGTTTAATCAGAAGCCTAGAAATGTGAAGTAATTTTGCGTGTAGACACAATGAGTCACAAGTGTGCCTGTGCAAAGATAACTAATAATAAATGGTGGTAAATGTTTACTTTTAAAACATTGAGTAATTATTCACTTATATTAGCAGACAAATGTTCAGCAATAACCTTTTGTAGACATGATCTAGGATTTAATTAAGTGGTGGTAACCATGGTAGATGCTGTTTAAAAGGAAAAAGTTCTATAGCTACTTTCAGGAGAAATCAAATTCATGTTATGGATTAATTTAAGGTTTTCCTTTGAGATTAAATTGTTACAAAAATAGTTATTGAATGGCATTTCCTAGTATTTGGGGGCTCCCTCCCCCCCCAATGAACTAATCCTTTTAAGTGTGATAAATTTTCAATGGTTGGAGCCTGTAGAAGGCTATTATTATTAAATTTCTTAAAAGATAAAGCCAGCATTTGGGTGTAATTTAGTTGGTACGTAGCCAGTTAACATTGAACTTTTTGGATAAAATCAATGTGCCATCATTTTTTGTTAAAGAAAATTATGACTTTAACTTCTTTCTGATTTTGAGGTCTGTTTATTTAAAATAACATTCATAAGTGATTATAAAGATGATCAGTTGAATATAATTAAAGTATTACCCATGTTAGATTGATGTTCTCAGAGCCAAGTTTTTTCTATTTAAAAATATTGAATTTTGCCCAAACCAGACTTTCTTTGTTCTTTTCCATTAGAAATCATTAGTTAGTTATTCTCCCATCAATACCAGGTCAAATGGTATGTGTTTGTATTGATTTTAAATTTACATTTACACGAACAATTTCCTAAAATATTAATAATAGCAGTGGACTAGAGGGTATGGAGATTTACTTGCCTTTTAATGTGTCTAAATATTAAATTAGTCTTGTAATCTTTGTAGATATGCTGTATACTCTCCCTTCCTCTTCCCCAGGGTTGATGTTGAGAAAGAGACTCTTTCTCAATATTCCAGATAGCTCTAATTTTGATCAACCCTTTAAAGTGTTTTAATGTTTAAAAACAAGTGCCATTATGGACTTTGTATCATCCATACTTTCCCCCCAAAATACTTCGTTAATATGGATTACTGAATAATGAAAGCTTTCTTTGTATTGAAGAAACATTCTTATATTTTTACAAAATGTTTTCTTTCATTTGATTTGTATAAGCAGCTGTTTTCAGATGACTCTTAGTGAAATTTAGTTTGGGCTGTTGGGGTTTGGTAGCTTTAGTGGGAAAGGTTATTCCAACATGTTGACTTGTTCCAGATTGTCTTTTCAGAGATGCTTGTTGTGTGACTTTTCCTATATATGCACAAAATTGGTAACTTGCAGGCAGGGAGCTACTTTCTTTCTTATGTGGAGCAAGGAGCAGGCATTAAATGCTTCAAACAGTTCAGCACTCGCTTCTTATATTTGTATCTCTTGTTCCTCCTGTGTTGCATTAAAGTTACACATCAGATGAAATGGGGCCTATATTATCCCCGTAGGGAACTACTGATAACTTTTTTCAATGTAGAGGTCTACACAGATGTTGAGTCCTGGGGAACAATATAATAAAGACAGATATTGCAAGTCAGAAAAAGAATTTCAGAATCTCTGACTTTAGCGATCTCTCCCCTAAGTGGTAAATTATTACTCAGTGATCTGAAATCCATTTCTTCTGTACCTCTGCTAGTTGACTTTGCATAAACAGAATCACCACTGGAATTTAGTAGGAAATGTTGTGTCTGCTGAGAGATCACATTTTTTTCTAGAATGTATTTTAGCTTATGTGGCAGGCAAAAATTAATTCTACTCTTTTCTATCTTTTCTCTCTCCTTCTTTCTTCATTCACTTCTGATGGTTTTTTCCAAAGCTAGATACAGAGTTGAGGGACTTACCAGTTCACTTTGAAACAAAACAAAACAAAAACAAACTACTTTATCCATGAAATACAAGTGACTTTTTAGCTTACAAAACAGGAGTCAGATATAATCCATTAACTGGTAGGAGTGGTATTTTATAATGCAGCAGGAAAGACCCAGTCCTGGGAGGTAAGAATGATATATTTAGACTAAATGAGCTCTGTGGGCTTTTCCAGCTCTGAAATATTATTTTTCTTTAGTTTTTAAAAAAAGATAAATTCTGTCTTTGACATTGATCTAGTTTTTTTAAAAAATATGATGAAATAACTGCCATTTATTAAATATCAACTATTTTATCTGTTATCCTGCTAGACAGTAGATATGTGCTTCTGTATTTAATTTCTCACTTTTTTTAGCTGTGGTAATTTGGAGAATGATTTTTTGGGGAAAAAAAAGGAAAATGTTGATATGAAACCCAATATATTGAAATTTTACCTCTCCTTATGATGAATGGGCAGGGAAATGGATAAAAGATTGGCTGCAATAACAGGAAAATAGAATTTAACTTGGTTAATTCACCAAATAGGTGATTAAGTTTTGGTTATAAAAAAGTGATTTCTGATCATATTGGTGTCATTTATACCAACGATTCACTACTGCTTGTAGGATGTAGCATTCTAAAAATTCAAGAGACCTCATGTTTATTTGAAACTTCTTTCTCAAGTATGGTCCTTGACAAGGTCATTAGATCTGGTTTTTCATCAAAGTTTACTGATTTTTTTTTTTTTTTGCTATTTCACATAATCTAGGCCAGACTTTGAAATTTTGTGACTTTATTTGCTTTTCTAAAGCATCATATATCAAATAGGTACTTTTGTTTCTATTACCAATAGAATAATAATTGGGGACTTGGACATACATTATCACATAAACAGGTTAAAAGAAACTATATCAAATCTTTGATAACTCAACATATTGCAGGACTTTCTATTTAATAATCCAGGTGCTTAATTGAAGTTGTTTTGAAAAGCACATACCCTTCCACTGTTTAGTTGCAACATGCTGCATAACTTTTATGTCAAAAATAATTCTAGTTAAGGTAGTCTAACTTGATAAATACAATTGTGGGATGCCTGACTAGAGCCAATATGTAATTTATACAAAGATACACTAATGAACACATTTTAAAAAGAGCAGCAAATAAATGATATTTTACAAGCTACACAGTAGTTTGTAATGAATGCTACTTGACATAATATCTTTTAGTGGAATCTCTCTTTTGGTTTTATCATCATCATTGATTTTAGTAGTTGATTCATTCCATTTTCTTTCCATCTCAGTGGCCGGACTTGTTCGTCCTAAACTACATTTTCAGAATAGTGTTACTATACTGCATGTTGGGTAGTGAAGACAGATAAAAATACATCAGTGAAAAGATGTGAGGAGAATACTATAGCAAAGTGTTAATAGATGTTGTCTCTGAGAGGTGAGCTATTAGGACATTTTTAATGTCATCAGTAAAATTTGTTGAATTTGTCAAGCTTTCTTGAATGACACATATTATATGAAAGTAAAACTGGATATTTAAATATACACGAGGACATGTTTACAATAAGCTTTTTAGTTTTTCTAAAAGTGATCTTTTTGGAACTTAAACAGGAATGCCTTCCCCCAAGGAACATTTTCATATTTTGTTATCTCAAAATTTAGCCACCTTGTCATTTTAAATGTTTTCTTTTAATATTACACTGAACATATGCACAAATATTTCACAAATTGATTGCAAGTTTAAAGAGAAATAATATGTAGACCATGTTCTTTCTAAACAATTAATGGATGCTAATGTCTCTGTTGTAAGATTAATGAGGTTAACCTAATTCTTAAGTATATTATTCATGTAAGATAGTCTTTATAATAGCCATGTTTAATATTTCACTACAGTATATTAATATGTTTATATGTAGTGTTAGAATTTCTTCCAGATCCTACGTCTGACTTAAAAATTTTACTGCAAGTGAAAGGACTCTCATTATGCTGTTTATATATATGCTGATGGTGTTAGGAATAAATAGGATCTGTAATTTCATATAGAGTTTGTGCATCTTTGGATATAATTTAGAAGTTAAACATGAAATTATGAGAAATTAAAAAGTATTGAAAACAAGTCAAAATATTACATTTGGGGCAGGGAAAGAAGAAGTGATCCTTTTTGGTTGGAGAGCTGATGCATAATTGCATAAATACAAACAAGATTTTAATAATAAAGTGGTTTTAATATTTCATATATAACCTAGAAAAATAGTTTTTAAAAATGAAAATTAAAATGTAATTTCATTAATTATGTACAGGCAGAGTGATATAAGTATTCCTTAAACACAACTAAAAGAAATGATTTCTTCAAAATGAGGGGGTTAATTTTAGTTGTCTTCAAAGGTCTCTCAGCAATGTAAAATTTAAGTCCATGATTTTGCGATATATGGAAAAGCATCTTTGCCTATTTAAACTTAAAAAAAAATAACCATTAAAAGTATATTATGCTCTAATGCATAACAAAGCTTTATGTCAAATAAAAATGTATATTTTCCCTTTTGTAGTAGATGCTTTTGCAAAATTCATAAATTGTAGTTAGTCAAATTAACTCCACCTTCAAATGTTTGTAGAACATAACAATTGATGTTTGTGATTTGGGCATTTATTTAATTACTACTTGAATAAAATTGCTACTTTAAGTTCTATATTCTAGCATTTGGAATAGCATTGTTTTCCATGGACTTAATTTAGTTCTAATAAATTTTTATTTAACTATTTCTATTCCTTTTGAGAGTATTCTAAATGAGATTTATAATGGCCTTAGTGCCTTTCTTCATGATTAAAGGTATGTATGAAAATGAGGAAAATATGCTCTCTGCCACCATGACTGCAGCTTTTATTATTTTATTATTGTTATTATAGTAATATCTTAATATTTTATTATTATTAAAGTCATGTAGAAGCCTTAAGTGTTTAATTGTTTTTATAATTCCAACCTAATGCTTCAAGGGAGCTTGAGCAATAAGACCTGATTTGAATATTGCTGATTGTTAGAGATTCCAAATTTGATATGAAATTAAATGAATATACTTATAGAGTTTTATTATAGAATACACAAAGATATGGTAGACCAAGATAGTGTATAAATAGCCCTTATCTGAAGCATATAGACTGGGAGCATATTTTGCAGTGAAAGGATAACTAAAGGACAAGGTGTTCTCTACTTGTAGACTTGTAAAGACCTCAGAGTTTTCTTTATGTTATTGTAGAAAGACATTATTTTTGCTTTGGTGTGCTTAAAACTAAAGGGCAAATGATCCAAAAAGAATAATCTTGAAATTCAATAGCAAGAAAACTACTTGACATTGTGGGCTGGAGGCCAGCAAACGTGGTGCTTTCATTGAATGCGTGGGAAATGGGGCAGGCCTGGAATTTAAAGAGACAGGGTGCAGTACCCTAGAAAAGAAAAGCCCTCCTGTATGATTTGCTTACTTGGAGAGAGAGAGAGAAAAAAAAATTAGACTTAAAGTTTTCTCTAAAGGATCTTTATTGGATCAACTATTTAAGGCATTGAAAGACACTGAGTGAATTTTTCCTAACTCCACCTCCCATCTCCTTAGCCATCTTCTCTTGTCTGAAATTGCTGTGGAGTAAAATTGTTTATAACAGAGGAGAAGCAGCTTTTCAAAAAAAGCACTTTGTTGCCAGGTTCAAATGGAGTATAATGTAATTCTCTCTGAAAGTGATCACTTATTTTGTTTATGTAGCTGTTTTAAAAAGTTGGGGTGGCTTGAGGAGCGGCAGTTACTATAGGCACCTCTGCTTTAG
>JAQZBX010071399.1:0-15234 GCA_029593785.1 Cabassous unicinctus | reverse complement strand
TAACTGGGCTCCTGGAAACTAATCAAGCACTTCCCAATTTCTGCATTCCCCAGGCACGCAAAAGTCTGATGTGTAGAATGCTAAAAACGGCAGACTCCGGCAGACTCCGCCTTTCTGGATCAGAGCCCCTGCGTCATCGGGCTGCGTGTAAATGAGGTTAATTATGCAGATTCACCTCTCCCCTCAGCCTGGTGCTACTTGAAGCTGGCTTATCTGCTCCACAAAGTTATGAGGGGATCCAGGCAGCCAGATCGACAGCTAAAATATCCCCTCTCTGCTTTCTGTCAGATCACTCCCTCTCTTGGAGATTGCCCCTCTTCTCAGCTCTGCAGGCCAGGGCTAATCCCTGGGCTGCTTGGCTACTCAACTCCCTAGAAGATTAACCCCTCCCCTCCTCTGGGTGCCTATTCACTGCAGCTGTTTTGTTCATCTAAGTTGTGGGGGGCTTCAGGAAGCGAAATCCCCAGACAAAAAAGCTCTCTTACCAGAGCTCCCCCCTCATATAACACCCCCTCCCACCGGGTCAGGTCACCCAGTTACCAGAGTGACGGGAGTTGTGCTTCCAGCTGGCTTTTTTCTTTTTTTTTTTTTTTCCCCCTAAGGGTGGGGGTCAGCCAACTGTGTTAACCACCACAGGCAGGCTTAAAACTCACAAATCTCTATGGTTCAGTCCACACCATCGATCTGTCCAGATAGATGTCCCAAGCTTCTTACTCCACACACCCACAGCACAGACACCTGTGCCGCACCCCGTCTACTCTCTGCTGTGATCTGGGAGCTGTTTGCAGTTGCCCTCCTAAGCTGACACCATCTTTCTGGGCTTCTCCTCTAATGTGTTTTTGATCTCACCTATTGTGCCCTTCATTCCCATGAGCTCTGATCCTTTCCTATTCAGGATTTCAAATTCTTCTTTGTGCTCAATGTACTCTTGATGCCATTTATCTCTTTAACCATATTGTCTTTCAACTCATTAATTTGATTTTTGACATTTGTGTGCATCTCATTAGTTGTCTCAAATCCTGCATCTCTTTTGGGGCTTTGATATATTCTTGTTCTTGGGCCATGTCTTCCATTTTCTTAGTATGACTCATAATTTTTTGCTGATGTCTAGGCATCTGATTAGGATGATAATTTACTCTGATGCTAAATTTTTCTCTTTCATCATGATTTAGTGGTGGGAGTCTGTGTGTTAGTGCTGCTCTTTAATTCTTGGTTCTACCTGGATCATTAGGATTGTCCCCATTAGTTCCTCAAAATTGGGGTCTGGACCCAGTAATAGGTTGTGGACTCACTTCCTAGGGCCTTGGCAATGGTGGCTATACCAGCCAGAACATGCCTCTCTGACGTTACTATTAGTTTTCTCACATGTATTTCCTTGGTCTGCCAGCAGATGACATGCTTTCTCAATCCTCTCAGTTCAATGCCTGGTTGAAGTGTGTTTGCTGCAACATGGCCTGGATCAATGTGATAGAGGCTTCTGTCTGGAGGCTAAGAGTCTTGTAATTCAAACTTTCTAAGAGACAGTTCTCCAGTCTTCACTGGCAGCTATCCCCTCTGCATCTTCAACAATCAGTCCCAGTTAGTAGAAAGGAAGATTGTGAGAGTCAGATCTCTTTACTCCAGGATCTGTTTAGTCCTAAGCTGGCTGCCAAGGCAAACAATGGCATGGCCCCACCCAACCTGGAAGGGCTCTTTGGACACAACAGACCAGATTTGTGGGTCACAATCTGATTCAGTCTTAGGCTGTGTCCTTCTTTCTCCCATTTCCTGAGGCAGTGGATCCCTGGAGACCCCTTTGTCTGTAGCCAGCCCAGAGGCCTTAGGATTCTAAAGTGTCTTCAGTGTGAGGGAGTGAGCCAGCAGTAGCGGCCACAGCTATTAACTCACAGTTTTCCCATTGCAATTCTTTTTCTTTGTCCCTTTCTGTCCCAGGCATGTCCAGCCTTCCTGTGTCCTAAACCCTAGATGATTTTTTCCAGTCCATTTCATCCTGTCCTCTAGCTATTTCTCTGGCTGAGAAGGTAGTCCCATGTCTCTAGGATGACCTCTTCCTGGAAGTTTCTAATCCAACTTTATATTCCTTCCACCACTCTCCCTTACACTTAAAATCTATTTCCCTAATTTCTGTCTATATAAATTGGAAAACTCATGCAGTTCTTTAAGAGTATGTTGTACTTCCTCATGGGTCACTTCATAATTCACCTTTGGAGACTTGTTGTGATTTTAGTGTAGTTATATCTCTGGAAGAGAAGAGGGGCAATAGAGGTATGGAGAAACATTAGAGGTGTTTTGCAAGTGAATTACCTCAGGGCATTCCCTTGCAGTTTCATATAATGAGACAAGATTAATCTTTTCAGGCTTAGGTTGGATGGCAGGGAGGATGTTGGGTTATGGTTTCTTCAGGGCAGGGAGGTGGTGGAGACTCCTTGATGCAGGCTGGACATTGGTTAATGCAGCCTTGAGGCTGGGTGGTACCCTCCTCAGGGCAGAGAAGAGGTCTCAGATCCTTGGGGCAAATAATAATAAGAATAATAAATAACAAATAAAATTTAAAAAATAGAATAAAATAAAAATTTTTTCATTGTGCCTTTCATCATCATAAGACCGGTTGTCTTTTATGTATAGTGACAATTTCTTCTGTACATTCCCTCAGTGTCTTATTTTTTTTTCTCTTTATCTTCAAAGAAGCTTTAGGTTACAGAAAAGTCACATAGAAAATACAGGTGATTCCCTTATACCCAGCCACCACAACCTCCCCACTCTTCTCAATTCATAACATTTTACATGTATATGGTACATGTTTTACAATTGATGTACAAATATTGAAGATGGGTGGTAAGTGTAAGGAGAAACATTAGAAGTGTTTTGAAAGTGAATTACCTCAGGGAACTCCTGAGGTAATTGTCTACATTATGGTTTATAGTTTGCACTGTACCCTTTTATAGGTTTTCACAAAATTTAAAATGCCTTGTATCCATCATTACAAGATCATGTAGAACAATTCCAATGCTGTAAAAATGCCCTATGTTCCATATATACTATTTTCCCCTGCCACTCCCCTCAGGATCTATGGTAAAAATTAAGTTTCAATTTTTGAAGAATAAGGTTCATAGTTACATGCAATAATATTGAAAGCTTAATATATTGGTCTGTTTTCTTTTATTAGGCACTGCCTATGCTCTTGAGAGATTCTAGCCCCTCTAACTGAGAACATAGCAGGACCCCCCAGAATAGGAGTTTAATATTTTTTTGTTTATTGTGTGGGTCTCCACCCACTGAGATACCACACTATGACAAGAAGAACACTTTCATATTTCATAGAAGCATACCCAAGGTGCACCTTATCACACATATTCCCCACCCCTGATGCCCTGTACCAGTATCCCTAACTTGCCATATTTGCTGAAAGAACATTCCCACCATTATAATTTTAGCCACAGACCTACAAATCCCCAGACTTCACCTGTTCCTTCCTCCAGGCTGCACCCCAAATTGATGGTTAGTCCAAATCAACCCCCAACCGTACTCTACCTCCATTCTAGTACTGTTAAACCAATCACATCACTTCACCACTATCAACCCCATCCACTGCCCAACTACCCACTTCCACTTTATCATAGGTTTTGCCCGTATTGAGTATCAGCTCACCACACTCTACTCCCTTTCAGTCTCCTGATAACCTATCTTCAAGACTCCAGTTCTGTAAGTCTATTTAAACATATCAGTGAGGTCATGTAATATTTGTCCTTCAGTGACTGGCTTACTTTAATCAACATAAGGTCTTCAAGATTCATCCATGTTGTCCCATGTGTTAATACGGCATTCCCTCTTACAGCTGAGTAATATTCCATTGTATGAATATACCACAATTTTCTTATCCATTCATCTGTTGATGGACATTTGGGTTGCTTCCAACTTCTGGCAATGGTGAATAATGCTACTATGAACATTGGTGTGCTGTCTATGTCTTTGCTTTCAGTTCTTCTGGATATATACCCAGATGTGGAATTGCTGGATCATATGACAGTCTACAGTTATCTTCCTGAGGAATGGTCAAACTGTCCTCCATAATGACTGCACCATTCTACATTTCCACTCGCTGTGGATGAGTGTTCCTTTTCCTCCATATCCTCTTCAAATGTAGTTCTCTGTTGTTGTTTTTTAATAGATACCAGTCTAATAGGTGTAAGATGATATCTCATTGTAGTTTTGATCTGCATTTCCCTAATAGCTAGTGATGTTGAGCATCTTTTAATGTGCTTTTTAACCATTTGCATTTCTTCTTTGGAGAAGTATCAATTCAAATCTCTTGCCCATTTTTAAAAGGGTTGTGTGCCTTCTTATTTTCAAGATATAGCATTTCCTTATATAAGCTGGTTATTAGGCTCTTATCAGATAAATGGTTACCAAATATTTTCTCCCATTGAGTAGGCTGCCTTTTCACTTTCTTGACAAGCTCCTTTGAAGTGCAAAGGTTTTTAATTTTGAGGAGTTCCCATTTATCTATTTTTTTCTTTTGTTACTCATGCTTTGGGTGTAAAGTTTATGAAACCATTTCCTACTACAAGATCTCATAGATGTTTCCCTACATTGTCTTCTAGGAGCTTTATAGTCTTGGTTCTTATATTTAGGTCTTTGATCCATGTTGAGTTAATTTTTATATAGGGTAAGATATGGTGCTCCTCTCTCATTCTTTTAGGTATAAATATACAAGTCTCCAAGCACTGTTTGTTGAAGACATCATTCTGTCCCAGTTGAGTGCTTAGGGCTTGGGGGTCTGGTCAAATATTAGTTGACTGTATATGTGAGATCTATATCAGTACTCTAAATTTGGTTCCATTCATCAGTATATCTGTCTTCATGCCAACACCATGCAATTTTGACCATTATAGTTTTGTAATATGTCTTAAAGTCAGGTAGAGTGATTTCTCCAATTTCATTTTTATTTTTCAATATGGTTTTGGCTTTTTTTGGTCCCTTGAATTTTTTATTAAATTTCATAATTCACTTTTCCAATTCGGTAAAAGAATGTAATTTCCATTGGGATTGCATTGAATCTGTAAATCAGTGTGGGTAGGACAGACATTTTAATGATGTTTAGTCTTCCAATCCATGAATATGGAATATTCTTCATTTATTTGGGTCTTTTTTATTTCCTTTAAAAATTTTGGTTAATTTCCTATGTACAAGTCCTTTGTATATTTAGTTAAGTTTATTCCTAGGTATCTGCTTCTTTCTTTCTTTCTTTCTTTCTTTCTTTCTTTCTTTCTTTCTTTCTTTCTTTCTTTCTTTCTTTCTTTCTTTCTTTCTTCTGCTTCTTTTAATTGCTATTGTAAATGGAATTCTTTTCTTTATTTCCACCTTAGTTTGCTTATTATTGGTGTACAGGAATGCTACTGATTTTTGCATGTTGATCTTATATCCTGCCACTTTACTGAACTCATTCATCAGCTCTAGAAGTCTTGCTGTAGATTTTTCAGGGCTTTCTATGTATAGGATCATGTCATCTGCAAATAGTGAAATTTTTACTTCTTCCATTCCAGGGGAAAAGATATGCCTTTTATATATTTTTCTTGCCCAAGTGCTCAGGCAATTACTTCTAACACAATGTTAAATAAGATTGGTGACAGTGGGCATCCTTGTCTTGTTCCAGATCTCAGAGGGAAAGCCTTTATCATTTCATCATTGAATATAATGTTAGTTGTGAGTTTTTCATATATACCCTTTATCATGTTGAGGAAGTTTCCTTCTATTCTTATCTTTTGAAATGCTTTTGTCAAGAAAGGATGCTGTATTTTGTCAAATGCTTTTTCTACATCAATAGAGATGATCATATTATTTTTTCTTTCATTCTGTTAAAGTGGTATACTACATTGATTTTCTTATATTTAACCATACTTGCACACCAGGGATGAAACCCACTTAGTCATGGTGTATAATTCACTTGGTGTGTTGTTGAATATGATTAGTAAGAATTTTGTTGAGGATTTTTGCATCCAGGTTCATTAGAGTGATTGGTCTGTAATTTTCTTTTCTTGTGACATCTTTATAAGACTTTGGTATTAAGGTGATGTTGGCATCATAGAATGAGTAGGCAATGTTCTCTCCACTTCTATTTCTTGGAAGAATTTAAGCAGGATTGGTGTTAGTTCTTTCTGGAATGATTGGTAGAATTCATCTGTGAAGCCATCTGGTCCTGGCCTCTTCTTAGTTGGAAGGTTTTTGATGACTAATTCAATCTTCTTACTTGTGATTGTTCTGTTAGGTTCTTCTATTTCTACTTTTGTCAATGTAGGCTGCTTTTGTTTTTGTAGAAATTTGTCCCTTTCAAAGAATTCAGAAAGACTGAAATCATACAAAGTAATAATGGAATGAAACTGGAAATTAATAAAAGACAGAGAAACAGAATAGGCACAAGGATGTGGAAATTAAACAACATACTCTTAGACAATCAGTGAGTCAAGGAGGAAATTGCAAAAGAAATCAGTAACCACCTTGAAATGTGTGAAAATTAGAACACAACATATCAAAACCTATGGAAATAAGGAAAAGCAGTGCTGAGAGGGAAATTTACAGCCTTAAATGCCTATATTAAAAGATAAAAAAGAGCTAAAATCAAAGCTTTAACTGCACACCTGGAGGAACTAGAAAAATAACAACAAATTAATCCCAAAGCAAGCAGAAAAAAGAAATATCACAGACCAGAGAAGAGCTAGATGAAATTGAGAATAAAGAATATTAGAAAATCTTTAAAAACCAAATCTGGTTCTTAAGGAAGATTTAAAAAGTAGAAAAACCCTTAGCTAGACTAAGAAGGAACAGACCTTTTTACAAACACAACCCAATATCTATTTTTGGAATTCTTAAGCAATCCAAACTGCCACACTCCACCCTCTGAATTCCAAAAAGACATTACAATATTTAAAAAAACCCATATCAGTAACAATGCTAAGTACAAAACTGTATCACAATCAGTTTAAAGAAATACAGTTTGTCTTCAGGCAAATTCCCATCTGGCTGTAGACCTCTGAAACTTACAAAACCATTTATCCACCTCCAATATAAAAGGGGACAAAAGATAAACATTTGCATTACCATAAGGAGAAATTGGGAGGGGCACATGAGTCATGGGTCCCTACAGTTCTGTAAACCTGCAAGGCATGCTTCATTAGATTTCAAAGTCTGAGAGTCATTCTTACTATGATGGCTTCTTCTCCCTGGGGCCTCATGGGGGCCCACACTTTACACAGGCTTACCCAATAGCCATTTTCTTTGTTCCACCATCATCAAGCATCTGGGTGGTGACTGAGCTCCAGACCTCACCCTCCAAGAACATTGAGGTGATAGCCACACTATCCCCAATCCCTGGGGTAGAGTCTTAAGTCTCCTAGTACAGTGAGGTGAAGGCAACATCTTCCCTTACTCTTTTGAATACCAGCCCTACTCTCTCAGAGCAATGAGTTTGTGACCTATACTTCCCTAATCCATGGGCTACAGGCTCACTACTATTAGAACTATTGGATGTCAACCTTACAATCCTTAACCATTGGGGAATATGTTCCACCTTTTCTGTACCCTGGGGAGGCAAAACTTTTCCTGAACAGTGTGCAGGAACATACACCCTCTTCAACTGCTAGGGCAAACCCACCCTCTCTGTACACAAGGGTGGGGTTCCACTCATGGCCCAAGGAGATGTCTTCATTCCAGATCTCAGCTCCCATTGTTTACCTCTCAAAGCTGGTTTCCCTTACATCTTTCCCCTATATGTCCCTTTTAGTCCAGGCTGACAGTGGTTTTGTTTATACAGGGCTCTCAAAAAGCTTGTTGGTTTAGCATGCAGGAAGCCATCAGACAGTAGCTCTTTCCACAACTTCTTTCTGGATAATTGCATTTTCGAACTTAACTTATAAGTTCCAAGTTTAGTTAATTCCTCGCATGGTGCACTATCATCTGGGGACATGGTTTCCATAAGCTTGGAATTTCTGGAATGAGTTTCTGGTTTCTTTGTGCCAAACAATTTTGTTCTCAGCTTATCTCTCTCATCTAGAATTTTGCTATAAGCTGCAAGGAGAAGCCAAGCTGCATTCTCTGAGTTTACTTTGGAATGTTCTTCAGCTAAATGTCCAGGCTTGCCATTTTCAAATTCTGCCTTCCATATAACATAAGGAGTCAATCTTGCTATGTTCTCTGGAACTTTAAAACATCAATCACCTTTCCTCCATTTCCCAATAATAGACTCATCATTTACTTCTAAGTCCTCATAAAAAGTCTCTTTAGTGTCCATATTCCTACCAAGAGTGTGTTCAAAGCACTCTAGGACTTTTCTATCAAGCATCTCATAATTATTGACTTCTAAGTCCTTATCAAAATAACTTTAGGCTCCATATTTCTACCAATAGTCTCTTCAAAGCAGTCTTGGCCTTTTCTATCAAGCATATCACAATTCCTCTTTAAAAAATACCACTTCCCTTTTATAAAACCATTCCAGCATTTTGGTAATTGCAAAAGAATAACCCAACTTCTCAGTACCAAATTCTGTATTTTTTAGCCAAAGAGGTGCTGATGCAAAATACCAGAAATTGGTTGGCTTTTATACAGGATATTTATTTGGGGTAGAAGGTTACAGTCACAAGGCCATAAAGAGTAATTAATTTACCTCACCAAAGTCTGTTGCCACATGTTGGAGCAAGATGACTGCCAGTTTTTGTGAGGGTTCAGCCTTCCTCTTCCTCCTAAGATTCTGTTACCAGTTTTTGTCTAGGTTCTTGACTATGCTGCAGAAATAAATTTCAAGAGCACATCACATTGATTAGGCCAGTCATTTATTAAGGTAGAGAGGGAAAAGAAATGGGAGAAAATAACAGATCATAGGTCCCAGAGAGAGAAGAAGGGCCTGAAGAGTGGTAAAGAGGGCTGATTTACAAACTACAATTTTCCATTATTGATAATAAATGCCCAGGTTTTACTTGCATGCTGATCCATGTGTGTGTGGGGGCACAGTGAGAGCAGGGTGCAGAAGGCAAGAGAGAGAGGTTCAGCCTTTTGTGTTTGCTTTTAAGCCATTAATTATTCTGCTTATTTGTTAATGGCAGGGGAGGAGTCCCAGCTGTTTGCTGTTTTGATTGATTACCCCACCCATCAATTCCCCAGGAGAATATCCAGAGCTTCTCTTGGCTTCTGGAGGAAATCTCATTCTGGATAGAAGAATCTTGTGAGGGTCTTCCAGCAGCCATCTTGGGGGTATTGGTATCCATGTGGACTTCTTGCCAGGTTCCAGATCCATCTATTGATTTCCTATCTAGTCTACTTCATTCCCCCCATCAGAGAGTTTACACCTTTATTCTTAAAGGGGTGCTGAAGGGAGATGGTCATTCTTCTGTAATTCCTGCTGGTTAGGGGCAGTAGGCCCTACCTGACAAGGTGCAAAACTCTCTGGCTCAGTTGGAGGAAGATGGATCTGGAATCCTGGGTGAAGCTGGATGAAGTCCCCATATGGCTAATAAGATGTTGATTCTGGAAAAAATTAACTTGATTAGAATTTTGAAGATATATGGTCCCACTAAGGATACTGGACCACAAGAGTAGAAAAGGCCAGGTGCATGTAAACCCTACACCATCCCAAAGTTGATGGGAAACAGTATACCTTCAGTTATTTTATGCTGTTGGTTAACTCTAGAGAGAAGAGGCATTGCCCTTTTTAGTTAAGCTACAGGAAATGAAAACTAAGTTTCTAAAGGGGTGTGTAGTTTGCCCTCCACCTAACAATAGGCTTTTGGGCTAGGGTTAGAGAGAACAGCTGTATTTGACACAGACACTACTTAGCTTTGTCTCTTGAAGAGGTATTTCAAGCCATCCAATGTCTGGCACTCGTGCATTCCATCAGATGCTTCTGGTGAGCTGGCACTTTCCTGGGCAGCTGGTTTTACTCAAGATTAGTGCACCAAGCTGGAAATTCTTTTAACTTTAATAGCTGTGAGTGTGATCAGAACTACAGAAAAAAGTTCCCTCCATTTTGGCTTTAATTGTGAGTGAAGTTTGTTTTCTTGCCAAGTTTTGATCAGAACCTGGTTTTCAGGTCCTGGGTGAGGAAAGATTGACAATGGACAATCTCAAAAGGGCTAAGTTGAAGTGGGTCTTAGCCACATAGCTTGCTGTTTCCCTTCTGGTGGGAAAATTCTTAGCCCTGGCAGGATGGCATGTGGGTTTCCCAGTCCTTCCCAGGGTATGAGTGGGACAGGTTCTGGAATAAAGGCTAGGAGGGAGACCTGGGCTAAGTATGTCCTCCAACTGGTATGGGGTGAAGACTGAGAGGTCACCCTCAAGTTAATTTGGTGGATTTTTAAGTTAAAAGGGCTGTTGCCCCCACTGCTTTCAGGCAAGGTTACTATTCCTTTATCTTACAGGCATGTTTATTAACTACTTAGAAAATGAAGTTTACCAAGGATGTTTAACATGTTCAATATTTCTCTGCATATGATCTAGAATAGAAAATTTATCACCAAAATCATCAGGCATATATCTAGAATAGCATATAGGTACAGTATTGAATACTAATTAATGCACTACTCAATGCATAAGTTTTTCTTTGAGCCGCAATTAATAGATATAAGTTCCAGGTTTGCAATACCTTACATGTTATCTCTCCATAGGAACAAACCATAATGTCAATTGTGTTTATGTTCTATTCACAGTAGTATGGTGGTCATTGCTCCACTAGGTATGTCCTTCACACAGCCAGCATGCTGCAGCACCATTGACCCTAAAGAGAAGCTGAGAAAGTAGGTTCCAGTATCCCACTGGCCTGGTACATAGCACCATTTGGCACTATGAAACAGTGCCGGTCAAGGTGATATCCATTGTACATTTGGCTATATTGAGCTATCATTGGCTGCTGCAGGATTTTGAAAGTGCAACATAGTCTCCATCAACTGCAGGAGCACAACCAGAGATGTAGTAGATACTTTTATTGTTTTAGGGGTCTGTGACCAACCTAGCCAATAACTCAAATGTAGAGGCAACCTGCAGTGCATTGAAGGCCTTGTTTGAATGTACAAGAGAATTTGACAATGCTGAAGTCTATCTCTTGATTTTTATACACTTTTTAAACTCTTCCAAAGCAATGTGTAACATATCAAATGAAATTAACTTTTTGGTACTTTGTTTCTTACTTCTACACTTTTACCATGAAGATGTTAATTAGCAGGTATTTTAATTTAGCAGTACAGGAAAAACTACTTTTTTCATTTTTTAAAAATGAAAAGATTCCCAATGGAATCAAGATTATCTTTCATTACCATCATTTGAATGTGCAGATTGAGCTGGCTTCTGACAGGTTTCACTGCTATGAAGTTACTTTTTGCCATTAATGTCAATCTAGGTTTCTAGTTAGTAATGGCTTCTTGGAACTAGCCATTTAAATGCTTCAGTTTAGAAGATGCCTTTACAAACTCTTTATAATTAACCACAACTACATTGACTGGTTAATTTACCTTAGATTACAATTAGCATCCAATGGAATTTACTTTATCCATTTAAAAGAGGGTAGATATACATTTATTTAGCTTAATTTCATTAGATATTATCTAAATTTCATCACCTTAAAGATTTAATAAATTTATATACTTGATAATTTATAAACCTAGGGAGACAAGACTCAAGCTAAATAAAATCAAAACTGTTATAGTTTATGCAAAGAATGTTTTTTCTTTCCTTTACATGACACTAAAACTCCTTTAATAAAATTATGAACTATAAATAATCTTAAAAGCACACTGACTGCTAATTTCTGGAAAACTGTTTATTTTTAAAGATCTTTCCATAGCTTTCAAGGACTTTTTCTTTACTTATCAATATTTGGTAATAGGATTATTAACCACTCTTATTTTAAGGCTGTTTAAAGGTTTAAATTGAGGAATTACAGGACAAACTATGATTTTTAATTCCTCATCTTAGAAGATAGTTTCAATCTGTCACACCTCATCTTTCCCCCACAAATCTTGCAAAGAGAAGACCTTGGGGGTAGGTCAGGTTAAAGAACTTAGGAAAAACTTTTTCCTTTCCCAAGTTTCTATATTTAGATTTCTATATTACCTTTAAATCCTGCTCAGCCTAATTTGGGCTCCAGGAATACTTATTCACATGTATAACTGCATATTTGATTTTTTAATTTGAATAGAGCTCATCTAAGAATTTTCATTTGTTAATTTGATATTATCATGCTGATGTATGAAGTTGTATATTGAAGAAATAGGCAGGCATGAATAGAGCTTGACACAGAAACAAAAGACTCACTGTTATTGTATTCATTCTCTTACAAAATAACTTTAAATGTAAGATAACATTTAAAAGATTTCTTTGAAGACTCCTTTTAATTACTTTAATTTGCCCGGTGACCATGCAGTTTTGCACAAGAACTTCGTTGCTTAATTATTGGCTTATAACCAAAATGTCCCCAATGTTTTAATACAATTTTCCTTTGCTTCAGAATTTTGTTTATTTTTCACTTTGACTTTAACAAGACTAATTCTATGTATACTCATTGGGGCTATTGAAGCCTCAGGGAAACTGGTTTCTCTCATGAATTACTGCTTTTAGAAATACCTGACAGCCAAGGCAGGAGGCCTCCCTCACTTCCCAGTCTTCAGGGATAACAGGACTCTGACCACTGCTGGACTGGAAGAGTGGACATTCAACCCCGAGTGTCAAGAGTTCCACCAGGTAGCAATTTAGTCCACATTTGGAGCCACAAGAGAAAACAAGGTCACTAATACCAGTAGGACAGGAGACAGGGATGTCTCAAGTTTGCTTTCCCCTGAGCCATAGGGGCAGAAGCTGTTATGAAATAATCATAAGCAAAAGCAAGGGGTGAGGCTAGGCTTGAACTGATCATAAACAAAAGTAAGTTCCGTTTAAGATTTACACTTACAATAGTAGGTTTAGGCTAAATCTACCTAGTTATAATTTCAGTTATTTTCCTTCTGCTGTTCTACAATATAAAGGCATCTATAAATGATCCCAACTCCCAGATACAGTTTCTAGTAAGTTTTCACTTTAAGGCAAATTGGGTACCTTTATTAACAAAGCTGCAAGAATTTTATTAGTAACAACTCTGCCAAATTTTCTGCTTTTCTAGCAGTTGAACCAATTCCACCTGTGATTTATATATTAAATTCACTTGCAAGACAGTGTTAACATTGAAAGACACGTTTTATGTCACCTTTCACTGTTATCCAATTTGTAGCAGGTGAACCCCAAACCTGATTTCCTAGGCAGAAGCAAACTGACAAAGTTAAACACAGATTTCAAAGTTGAAGACAAAGTTAAGCACATATTAAAACAGAAGAGACAATTTTATACCTTTAGCATTTCTAGGAACTCTTTGATCTTAATTGATGGCATGTGAGGTTTATTTTCCAGGAGAGGTTTAGTAACTGGTTTGGACCTTGATCTCTATTCACACCTTTCATAGGCACAACTGAGTTTAAACTAATGGAAGTTTGAGGTGTATTTCCTCATTTCTTTAAGGAGACATGACAGGATGTTTCTGGCCCTCACATCTATCTGTCCTCCTCTTTAACACTGGTTTAACTGGAATTCAGCTTCTTATACAGAGGCTGCTCTCAGCTCTCCACATGGACTGGTAGTAGGCAAATTTTCCAGATTCTTGAGAAAACACTCCTATGGGAAGTTTACTGGTGGGCTAGAGACTATGCATGCCCATTATTCTAGAAAGAATGAAGAAACACTTTTTAGTCAACAGATCTGGCACCCCAGAGTCCAAGTCTGACTAAAACATTTACCACTCCAAATAATTTGGAGCTGATCCTCTGGTCTTAGTGTCCTGAGAATTTGATCCAGAACCTTGCCAACAGGTGTCTCGGTGGCTGTCCTAGGTCTTGGTAGATGCCTGAAACCCTGAAGATCAGATCAAAGTTACAAAGCTGAATTGGTGGGAGACAGAAGCAGTTGCCCAATCCAAAGCACCTGATCTGAGTTTCAGGGGATGTTTGGCTGTGCTCTGAATGGGAGGGCCCAAGGAATTTCTTGGGGGCTGTTCAGAGTTTACTGCTCTGTTTCATGGCACCCCTGACATTCCAGGGCTTGAGACTGACTGCAATATTACCCAAACTAAAACTCCTGAGTTAAGTCTCAGGGGAAGTTTAGTTGCTCTCTGAATCAAAGTGCCCAAGTCTTCAACTATGGGGACATTCAAAAATACTTCTCTGGTTCCTTCCACCCCAGGAATCACATAGACCCTGTTTCTGGGCATTTCTGGGGCCATTCTGGGCTTCAGAGACAGACTGCATAGATCTCAGAGTTGAAAAGATTTTGGACTGAAGCTGCTAAACCGAATATTGCCCCTTCTTGGAGAAGGGGCAAAAGGCTTCTTCCTATTCTTACAAAGGTCTTAAAATCAGTCCTAAGAACTGGGAGTTTTCAGTCATACCAGTCATCCAAAAGCCACTAAGGAAGGATGAACAGTATATGACCTCACTGATTTGAACTGAGGAAAGAGAGCATTCTCTGAGAACCATTGTCTGAAAGATAAGTTAACAAGGGAGAGAAAGAGAAGAGTAGGCAGTGAGCCATCACCCATATGGACATAATCTATGGTAAAGGGATAGAGTATAGTTGCATATTGAAGGGTAGGACAGATGGGTAGTGATATTACTGGGTTTGGTGGCACAGAGTTGACAGATGTGTAGATTAGGAAGGGCATGTAACTATGAATCTTGTCATTCCATGAGTCAAGATTGAGGAGTGTCATATGTCACAGGGGAATGGGGTGGAAGGAACAGTTAAGATCCAATGGGGTATTTAGTGGTCACAGGAAATGTTTCTCATTGCCTTACAGTAATGGACACAGGACATGGTAAATATCATAAAAAATTATTAAACTGTACCGTCTAGATTGTAAATATACTGTAAACCATCAACAATGCTTAGATACTATACTTTACTATCTGTATAACTGTTATAACAATGCTAACATCCATTATAAAAAAGAAAGGTTTTAATATGGGGTGGGGAAGGGGGAGGGAGGTTGGGTATGTGGGAGTCTTTAGTATTCCATGTGTGACTCTGCTGTGACCTAAAACTTCTTGGAAAATTAAATGAAAATTTGGGAGACACTGGGGAATGAGAGGGGCAAGGTGTCATGGTACACTGGACATCCGATAATGCAGTGATAAAAGGAAAAAAAAAAGATTTTTTCCCCATTTTTTTGAATGTCCC